>JALXJV020000002.1:17912908-17949739 GCA_024633595.2 Lepomis macrochirus | reverse complement strand
TAGTGGTGGGTCGTTATCGGCGTTAACGGCTGCGTTAACGATGAAACTCTTATCGGGCGATAAAAAAAAATATCGCCGTTAATCTATTCTCAAAGTTGGGTTGGGAGCTGGGTCTATACTACACAAGCTATGATGACTTTCCTTGATATTTTAGCGCAGATGTATACCGAATTGCACTGTAGGGGGCGAGAACAAACCTTCGAACCTGTGTGTCTGCCTACTGTGAAATTACCACATCAAACGTGACGTGCTAACATGGATGAAGCTGTTGCTGCGTTCATTTACCTCGGAGGTCGGAGCTGGGAGTGACGTCACGCCCGAGTTGACAGCGTTCCGGTTACAACCTCGCTCGGCCAGCTGTTTGTTTACAACTAGCCAGGTTAGTTACTGATACGCCGGTTGATTAAAAAACGCATTGTGCGGTATTTACTCACACTAACTGTAGCAACACGTCCACAGACAGCTGTTGGACAGCACTTTGTGTACGAACATTTCTGAAGCCGCCGGTGTTGTGCCGAATTCTGCCTTCCTGCCGAGAATTTCATGCACCTCGCGGGTGCTCATCTATGCTGAGAAAAGAGGTGAATGCAAATCTCGGCAGGGGAGCCTACAAAATCTGATCTGCCGAATTATGTATCCACCTCTTTAGGTCCTTCTCAGACACTTTGCTGTGCTCATTGATCAAACAGCTTTATCACCATGTATGTACTGAATGTCAAGGAATGGTCCTTCTAGCCTAGTGTATTAAAATATTAAAGACTCTAAACGTTCATAAAATATATACTTCAAATCAATTTATCACCATTGATGAAGTCCACAAAAGAATTTTACAGCATTTAAAAGCATTATTTGGAGGTGCATGCAATTCTCGGCAGGCAGGCAAAACTTCGGCACAACACCTGGTTTGCACCTTGTGCAATGCAGAATTAGTTTACTGTAGGAGTTCTTCCAGTCTCAAGTAGCCTACCACCTAAGCGCCAAAGCACATCACACGCTACACACAAGTACATCTTATTGAACATGATTTATTTTCATCACCAATTAGTAGAACAGCTTTCTCAAGCAGTTTGTGATGCATTTTGGAAACAGGAGATGAGCCCCTGGTCTAATGCGCCACCTGGCTTGAAACCTGGCTTGAAACCGTTCGCACACATATTTTAAATGCCTTCGGCAGAATTCAAATGAGCCATTTTAATCTAGATTAATCTAGATTAATTTCAAAATTTCAAAACTAGATTAATTTCAAAATTAATCTAGATTAATCTAGATTTAAAAAATTAATCTATGCCCACCCCTAATTAAAATAAAACGCAAAGTCCTGATGTGTGATTATCGATCATGTGTGTCTGAACCTTGAAACAGCTCATTACTATTTTTTTTCTATTATCTGCTCACACTGAATATCTCCCTGTTTATCTCCTCTTCAAAAGTCCTCCCACTGACACGAATCCAGGTAACAGTTTGCTGGTTGTTGTAGCATCACAGTACATATGGCAAAGAAATTACTGTTGGGCCATGCCTGACCTTGGAAATACAAGATTGACAAAACAATCACATCTTAAACTCCACTTGCTACCTTTTTACAGATCTTTCCCACTGGCAACTTTTACCAGTTACTAGCTGCAGGATAGACTGAACGTTGGAAACACTTCTTAATACACTGCTGAAAAAGTAAGGGAACGCTTAATCATCACAGCATAACTTCTTCCTGTCAATTAAACTTCAGTGACATCAATCTGTCCAGTTATGAAGCATAACTGTGTTTGTGACCAGTTTTGGTAGTGTGTAACCTGTAACCTGTTTTGGTGCAAGTGAAAGTGACAAGTGAGTTGCTCTCTCCTTTTCTTTCCTGACTGATTGTTATGCGTTTTGCTGCATTCCTTGTCATTATTGGTAGATTGAGGCGGTACCGGTACCTGCAGCCCATCCAGGCTGCACCGGTAGTCCAGCTTTTTTTTTTTTTTAAATTTGCCGTAGCAAGAATGTTTACTGTCTCCCAGCACAGTCTCAAGAGCATGGAGGAGAAACCAGGAGGTGGGCTGGATAGGGCTGTAGAAGAGCATCAACCCAGCAGCCTGACCGGTATCTGCCCACCACTGGTGAACGCTATGCTGCATGCAACATTATCCAGCATGACAGTTTGGTGGTGGGTCAGTTATGGTCCTTGGAGGCAAATCCTTGGAGGCAACGGCGCCGCCAGGTCATTTTTCCGGGGCTTTAGGATGTTTTGCTGTTGCCCCGAATGTAAATCAATAATCTTCATGACACCGGTCTAAACTTGCATTGTCAGCTTCTTGGATGACACCAATGATGGAGGTAGAGGTGGAGGCTGATGGGCCTGCTATGAAATAATAAAATAAATAAATAAATTGACTGAATTGAAATGCATGACTTGTGTTATTAGATGTGGAGGATCTTAACATTCAAGACAATCTGCCAGAGTTTGTTGCTGTCTCCTTTTAAAAGTGACTTTAAATAAGATGTCTTTTCACCTCTGGCAGCTTTAGAGGAAGCTCCATGATGTCTCTCAACAATCAGTCCTTTAAAACAGCTACTACACACTCCCCACAAGACAGATTTGATTTATAATGAAAGAAGAGGGCATCTCTATAGGTTTAACTATAAAACATAACCTGCCAGCAGAATCAGCTTATTGGTTGACATGACCTTGTTCAAACCCTGGCCTATCTGGTTTTGTTCTTTTAAATGCTTTACAACATACTGTATTAACCTAATCAACTGACTTTAATAATACAAGTTAATCCTATACAATGGTATAATGGTTTACTAATACTATACCAATGTTAAGCTGTTAAGTACTCCAGTAAGTAGCAACATAAAATAATTCAACCATATCACTAACTTTACTAATGTAAACATAGCTTATTCTAGCTGTCCAGAATAAAGTTATACATGCTCCCACTTTAAACCACTTGTTTTAATCTAGTTAACTAACCTGTAGTTTGTTAACTTTACTTTTGCCGATTTGCTGATTTGCTGATGATTTGCTGATTTACTTTTCCTGAATTTGCAGGTGAAGCATACACAAAGCCTTAGTGTAACCGCACAATACACACCGGATCAAGTACAGGAAGATGGGACTGTTCTCATTGCTAATTGCACCAGTAAGGCAGGTTTAGGTGTGGCATGTTCTCATGCATCAGCTCTGAAGTATTGCATGTTTGCTGCTGTTTATATAAGGGGTGGGCAGAGGGATGTCCAATATGCAGAGATCCTAACATTAACTTCATAAACAAGAGACCTGTCAGTGTTCACGGCCCTGGTTTTCTTGATATTAGATTATCAGATGAAGGGTGCAGGATGTTTTTTTGAGATGTTTCATCACAGTGAAAAGAGTATAAGCCAAATAAAAGTGCCATCGTGTCTGTCATTATGGGCCACTCCCACAGGTACAGTGATAAAATGTAACTAAGTGCCTCCAATAACAACAAAATACTTTAAAGTATATATTGAGGCACATGCTTTTGTTCCTTAATTTAAGTTTACATTTTACTGCTGGAGTTTCACATGTCACAAAATATTTATACTCTATGGAATTGCTTTTTTTTTTTACTTAAGTCAAATATCTTCCATCACTGCTGGTACGCAGTATAAGTATTCTGCAAGGCTTTTAAAGCAAAGAAAACTGTATCCTTGACGAAAACGATTTGCTATCTGTGCTCGTCTCAGTTTTCCACTGAGACAACAAGGTGCGTAAAGCACAATTAAACATGAAGGTTTGGTTGGTGTAGTTCCTAGGGGTGTCACGGGGTAAGTAATTTACCGTGGTGGTAATATGTTGTGGCTTAACAGGATGGTATGCAGTATTATTGTCATTTTTCATCAATGAAGTAATTTGGTGCCATCCTGCATAGTAAGAGTGACTGTGGATCTCACCTCACTGCACAGCGAGCTGTTAACAGCAGCTTTATGGTCTGAGCAAGCTTCTTGCTGGGTGCTAGTCTAAGTTGCACAACATTGCCGAGCAAAATCGTTTCTGTCTTTTCATTGTTGAACTGAGCTTGTTACACTTGTGGAATTTTTTGCACAAGTTTATTAATTTAAGACACTGAAGTGTAAAATAAAGTATGAATTTTGCAGTTGTTGCAGTGCTTGGCATCCTCTGCGGGTGGCATGGCCTATAGTGCAGTATTTCAATTTTGTAGTTATCACGATAGTACTAAGTAGTTACTTGTAGTGGTACTAAGTAGTGAATGAGCAAAGAGCCAGGGCAAACTATATAGCTATGATGCAAGATCACCATGAAAACGTCCACGTTCATCAGCAATTAAGAGATGAATGAATATAATTCTGCGTTCCATTTCCTTTGGAAGTTTGAAGTTCGAGCTGGGAATGACATGGAAATAAAATGCCAATTCAACAGCAGGAACTCCTCACTCACAGAAAGCTGCAAAGATACATTCTGTTCAGGCATAGGAGAGGTAAGACTATGGCACTTAAGTCTGACCACAAGTTCATGTATCAAGTTCAAGTTCAAATGCATTTGCCATAGTGAGATACTGTGATTTTATGGTATTGACCCCACACAAGTTTTTCATCCACGTTTTCTTCCACAACGCCTACCTCAGCTAAAGCTGGAGCCCAATCCTTGTTTCAACACCTGCTTGACCTATCAGCTGCCTTTGACACACAATTATTCTCTTCCCACTGCCTCTCCACTGGGGTGCCCCAAGGTTCAGTGCTAGGACCCTTCTCTTCTCAATCTACACCACCTCACTGGGATTGATCATTCGCTCATACGGCTTCTCTTACCACTGCTACGCTAGACAATATGCAACTCTACCTAACCTTCCAGCGGCGCATCCCACCGTCTCGACACGGATCACAGACTGTCCTCGGACATATCTGCATGGATGAAGGCTTGCCACCTTCAACCAAACCTCTCTAAGACTGAACTCTTGGTCATTCCAGCCAAGTAATCTATCCACCATAACATGAAACCACAAATTGACTCCTCTACCATCACTCCAACCAGTTTGGTGAGAAACTTGGGTGTCATGATTGATGACCAGCTGTCCCAGGCCATGGCTCTGTCATCCCTTCACCCAAAGCAATCTCAGTCCCGGCTGTTCTTATCTATGACACCACTACCACATGCCACCTGAGCAGGGCGTCCCTCTCTAACTTCAAGAAGCTTAAAGTGAACTGAACTGAAATCATGATTAACTGTTACTGGCTCCCCAGTAGCTCATATCCTGAACTTCTCTCCAGCTCTCTCTGTAGCTCAGACAATCCCTGCTACATGCATTCATTTTTTTGTCTTTATAATTGCCATCTATATAATAATAAACAACAGCTATTTCATGTGCAGGATTGCTTATTTCCCGTTTCACATTTCCTGTGTTTTTTTGACAAAAAGTGGTTTGGAAACCAGCATCAGGTGACAGAGCCGCTGTCAGCTCCCGTAGTGTGTGTTACCCCTGACACAGATCAGTCATGTAGTGTGAACGCCTTCAAGACTTTCATCACATGATGGCAAGTTGTGCAGCAGGAATTTGTTTGTATTAGTAAAGTAACTGTCTGGTTGTAGGTCTGATGTTTCCTAACTACTTACTTCTTAAACAACGCATTGATGAATCATTGAAATAATCTATCAAAGCATCGAATACTAAAATCATCGTTAGCTGCAGCCCTAAAGTAAACGCACAGCAAAAATATTTAACAAGCCATTTAATTAGATTTTCCTATTTATTTTTTTAGGACATTAGATAACTCCTCTCCAACTGAATCTATTTATTTTCAGGGTTTTCCCAGACAAACAAACAGACCTCCTCTTCACCACGATCAAGGAAATGAAATCTCTTCTACAAGTTTGTGTGTAGGTACGATACATTGTGCCATGAATGAGAGGGGAAGAGCAGAGTTATATTTTTTTTAAAGCACTCTAATTCCTGTTGGTACCTGCAGTCCCACTTACACAATTCACCTTGCTTGTAAACCTCAAGGAGTTGAGGGACAGCACATAATAAAAGCACACTACACTTGTTTAGATGCAGTTTCTCTTGTGAATGTTGAGGTAAAACCCTGGTTATCATTTGTTGGACTGAAAAATATGATTAGCTTGTTTACTGTATTTACTTTTATACTAGCTCAACTATGTGGCTGTTCTTCTAGATGAAGGATTTTCGGGATAAGAGAGCGTCTGTAAAAGAAAAAATAATGAAGCAACTGACAATTAATTTCCTCTTTATTGACCATTTAAAAGAGATTCAGTTTGGTTTAATGTCTTATTTTATTTTACAGGGACAGTCGCGTATTGAAAATATGCCAGTAAGCCAGAAAGGCTACTTTTCATCTGCAGTCGTATTTAAACAGTACTGTAGTACTTTTTTTCTGTAAAGTATACAAAGGGAGAAATTACAGCATGTAAAATTGTAAAAGAGACTCATTCCATTATAAAACATAAACTAAAAGAACCAAGGTGTGCGTCTCTTTTGTCCTGTGTCCTTTGTCTTTTCAAGTTCCTTGCAGGTCCTTTTTTTCTTGGTCCAGCTCAGGGTTTCACCAGTCCACATCACCTTTCTTTTAATGTCTGATGAATTGTTAGTTTTAAATCCAGGTCTATAGCAACAGAGCCTACATTTTATTACTTTTGGACATTAATTCATGATTGTTACTTCTCTGGAGGTTCCCCAAATAAATTTTTACTGCAATGTTATTTTTAATTATTTTCTTAATTGTCTGTTCTTTGGGAGGGAAACAATTGCTAGAAACAACATTTTACATAAAACAAGTCTTTTTTATTAAAATCCTTGTTTTGTAATTGGTTCTTTATTTCCATTTCCTTGCCACCCCAGTTACTTATCTGTACACACCTAAAATATTCATTACTCCATCTCCATTGTTTCCTCATTCATATGTAAATTTCTCTTGAAAGAAAAGGGCAACTGCCAACGAGCTAGATGTGACATAACATCTGTGGATTTTAATGTTTATGTCCCCAAACTGTAGAAATACCAGTCCACGTGTCAGAGAAGCATATGAGCTCAAGCTAGAGCTGGAGGTTGTTCAATATGTCTCACAGAAAGAGCATCCATTTTAATCGGGTGGAGATATAAATATGAGTGCGTGCCAACATGGACCATGACATATATCTTTAAAACAGCAGTGGAGGAAAGAGTCAGTGCGTTAACAATATATTACATTTTATTCAGCGTTGCTCTTTCATTATTTACCAGATTGGGATTTCTGAGCCATCTCAGAGGTCCAATATCGGCAGCTTTCAGAAAAAGGGACAAAGTGTAGTTATTTGGCAGCTCTAGGGTGTCTCATACAGTCTAGAAGTGCTAGCTAGCTACATTCATGTTAAAGGTGACAGCCCTGTGAGCAGATGATAGCAAGGTAGATGAGGAAGAGAGCCACACATATAATTATGGCTTTGTGGAGCTTGTTCGTTCCACGTCTACCGCGAGAACTGTGACAACAGCTGCTCTTGAGTGACGTCAAAGTCGCATCAATTCCGACCTGAGTGTCCACACTCAGGTGGCATTTAAAAAGATCCAATCTGTATCAGATTTGGATCACATATGGAAGTGGCCCAATTCTGAACTGGAAAAGATCAGATTCCTGTTCACACTGTCATAAAACCATCAGATCTGAGTCACATATGAGCAAAACAAATGGATTTGGGTCACTTTGGCCTGCAGTCTGAACATAGCCTTAGTTTTTAGACTGTTGTTCACAAGACAAAGTAATCAGCCCTGTTAAAATGACATTTAAAGTGAATTACAGTTGCACGTAGCTAAGCAAGCTAACTAGTACCACATATGGTCGTTAGCGCCACTGTTTCACCCAAATAAGGTCACGTCTGGTGCTGCTAGTTGCAAAACTCAACATGGCGGCAGCCTATACGGCAGTCCACAAACCAATGGTGACATCACGATGATTACGTCCACTTACAGTCTATGGTTGGAGCTCCTTAATGAACGATAAATTGCTGGAATTTTCCTATAGCCCATTACATTAATTTTAAATAGGTAGGCTATATTTATTCAGCTGTAACCTGACGGGACAAAATGCAGGTGACAATCAGCCACCTGGTAATTGTAAAGTCACGACCCTGTAGGTTAACCTATTAATTATTTTTTTGCAGTGGAAAATGTGCCTAGGTTTAAACTAATTGCAAAGTTGTAGGCTAGTCTATTTTAAATTAGTAAAATCTTGCTCATTTCACTTTTAATGAAATGGGTCACCTCTGAGATAAAGGCCCTGCTGAATGTAAAGAAGAGGGTCTTTGCATCAGGGGACAGAGAGGAGCTGCGCAGAGTCCAGAAGGAACTCCGGCTAATGATCAGGAAGGGGAAGGCCATCTCACGGGAGGAAGTTGGAAAAGAGTCTCGAGCAGAACAACGCCAGGGGCGTCTGGAGAGGGCTGCAGGACATCTCAGGCCATGGCAAAGGTGTGGGGAGACAACAAGCGGCGGAGACAAGGAATGGGCAGATGAGCTGAATCTGTTTTTCAACAGATTTGACGCTGCTTCCTCGCACCCCTCTTCATACCCTCCAGCCCCCTCTTTCACACCTCCCCTGGCCTACTTCCCCTCCTCCTCCTTCTCTATAACAGATGATCAGGTGAGATGTCAATTTAAAAAAGATCAAGGCAAGGAAGGCTCCGGGCCCGGACGGCATCAGCCCAAGCATCCTCAGGGACTGTGCTGACCAACTCTGTGGTGTGTTCAGGCACTTGTTCAACCTGAGCCTGAGCCTGGAGAAGGTCCCAGCCCTGTGGAAGACCTCCTGTGTGGTCCCAGTACCAAAGTCGCCGCGCCCCAGGGAGCCAAACCACTTCAGGCCTGTTGCCTTGACTTCTCACCTGATGAAGACCATGGAGAGGATCATCCTGCGTCACCTTCGACTCCTGGTGGGCACACAGCTGGACCCCCTGCAGTTTGCTTACCAGCCTGGGATTGGGGTGGACGACGCAGTGATCTACCTGCTGCACAGATCGCTGCTCCATCTTGAGGACAGCGGGAGCACTGTGAGAGTCATGTTTTTCGATTTCTCCAGTGCCTTTAACACCATTCAGCCTTCACTGCTCAAAGTGAAGATGGAGAGTGCCGGTGTGGACCAACACCTGGCTGCGTGGACAACGGACTACCTCACTAACAGACCACAGTATGTGAGGCTCCATCACTGTGTGTCTGGCGTGGTGCACTGCAGTACAGGTGCCCCTCAGGGTACGGTGCTCTCCCCTTCCTTTTCACCCTCTACACCTCAGACTTCACGTACAACACCACCCACTGCCACATCCAGAAGTTCTCCGATGACACAGTCATTGTTGGATGTGTTTCTGAGAGGAACGATCTGGAATACAGGGCCGGTCATCAGGGACTTTGTCAGCTGGTGTGAGGTCAACCAGCTTCAGCTTAACACCAGCAAGGCGAAGGAGATGATTGTTGACTTTAGGAGGAAATCATCCCACTCCTCACCGGTGAGCATCCAGGGATCGGACATTGAGGTTGTGGAGAGCTACAAATTCCTGGGTGTTCACCTAAACAATAAACTGAACTGGACTGACAACACCCATGCGCTCTACAAGAAGGGCCAGAGTCGCCTCCATCTGCTAAGGAGACTCAGGTCCTTTGGAGTGTGCAGGACTCTTCTCAGGACTTTTTATGACTCTGTGGTGGCCTCTGCCATCCTTTATGCTGTGGTCTGCTGGAGGGGGGGCAGTTCGGACAGGGACAGGAGCAGACTCAATAGACTGATCAGGAGAGCTGAGCTCTGTCCTGGACTGTCCTCTGGACCCCATAGAGAAGTTGGGGGAGAGGAGGATGTTAGCTAAGCTGACATCCATCATGGACAACACCTCTCACCCCCTGCACGACACATTGGGGTCCCTGAGCAGCTCCTTCAGCAGACGACTGATACACCCACGGTGTAAGAAGGAGAGGTATCGCAGGTCCTTCATTCCGGCTGCTGTCAGACTCTACAATACCTGTATTACATGATTAGTAATTTACTTTTCAATATTATTTTTGGTTACTGGCAATCTTGCATACATACTTTGCTTTTTTACTTTTAATTACATACTCAATTTAATTTTCAATGTCACTTACACAGCAAGATTGTATATGCACTTTACAATACCTTAATTTGACGTCACTTTACTTTTTTATTTTTTTTTCTACAGCCTGCCTGTTGTCTATTGTTTGCTTGTGTTTTTCTGTGTTTTACTGGTTGTTTGATTGTTCTGCTTTTATTGTTTAAATGCTGCTGTAACAAGAGAATTTCCCGTTAGTGGGATGAATAAAGTATAATCTAATCTAATCTAATCTAATCTGATTATGTCAAAACACATTCAGACTATCAGCAGCTACACTGTAAACCCGGATAAGTTGATTGTACTTAAACCATTTTTGTCAAGTGATTGCCTCAAATGGTTTAAGTTTTTTGACAGTAGAGAAAATTAATTTGTTTAAGTATAGTCAACTTAAATGCTCAATAGTCAGAATTTAACATTTTCAAGTTACATACACTTAAATGGTTTAAGTAATCAAACTGGAAAAGTCTAGTGGAGTCTACTTAAAAGTACAATAGTCAAAACTTAATATTATAAGTCAAATACACTTAAAATTCTAGTTTTATGAATATATTACATTTTAAAGTATTATATTTGGAATAAGAAAATTCAAATTGAATCATGCTTTTGTCAATGACCACACAATGCAGTACATTTCATTTATTTTATTTAGCAGCAACAAAGCAGTATAAACATTACAGCACCTTGTTATGATGCAGCAAACAGAACATGTGTATTGAATTAGGAAACAATTTCCTTCCAAATACAACACAGCATAGTTTTTTAATTTTTTGCTCTGTGAACAATTTTCAAGTATGAAAAAATGCAGCAGCATACTGCAAGTGCAAAGGAAAAACTGTACTGTCTGCCACACAACAAAGCAGGCATTAAGAACAACTACACAGTGAGGACCAGAGTTGTAAAAAAACTGCAACTTTCTAACATGATGTGTCTGTCTAATTATTTCAGTAAAACGAACACTAGACACATGCAGTACAAGAAGTATCACATACAAAATGAGAAACTGCCAGAATATCTGCTCCATTGAGTGCAATGTATGTGTACAACAATCCAGACACGTACATGGGGAATTGTGTCATGAGCATAAATGTGTTTTAAACTGCAAGTTTGAAAAAACAAAACAAAACACTTATTGTGTTGCAGCAGGTACTACATGTGCAAAGGAAAAACTGTATGCTTTGTTTGCCACACAACAAAGCAGGTATTAAGAAGAGTAGCATTAAGAACAACTATGCAGTAAGGACCAGAGTTGGTAAAAAAAACAAACCCTGCAACTTTCTAAAATGTGTCCTCTGTAGAATAATTTCAGTAAAACAAACAACACTAGACACATCTAGTACAAGAAGATTCACATACAAAATGAGCAACTGCAAGAATATTTGCTCCATTAAGTGCAATGTATTTGTGCAACAATCCAGACACACACAAAGAACTGTGTCATGAGCATAAATGTGTCTTACACTGCAAGATCATTCTTGAGCTTTTGAACCTTGGGAGGTAGCTCACTTCGACCCAAATTTAGCATTACCTGCTGAATGAAGGCAAATGTGTTTTTTAAGCACTTCGGGTACTGCAGGTGGAGTGCGTAGGTAAAGCCAAACAAAAGGCACATTGCCTGAGGTAGGTTGGTGAGTGCTTCCATTACAAGGCTGCCCTCTAGGATGATCCCCACTCTTGAGGGGTTTAGTTGTTGCGATGCTGGGCTTGCTGGGCTTGCAGTGCTGGTGTCCTCATAGCAGAGGATTCCCACAGGAATGTCCATAGAGTCTCCCTCATTAAGATTCTATAGTGTGAGAAACAAGAAAAAAGAGCATTTTCAGGTTAACAGCAGTTTGTCTACAATTAGCTGTGTGATCTTTATAAACATTATGATTTTCATAATTCACAGTGGTTTTATTTTAGATAATGTTGTGTAAACAAGCTATTAGAGGCATTGTTTGTGTGTTCATGTATAGGTGTACTATGGTTTGATAATAGGCGGTGTTTTGGACAATGTGACATTTGATAGAGAAATAGAGAATAGAGAAAGGATTAATTACTCTTCAATTGTACTGTTGACAAGGGAGAAGCACTCAGTTTTTGAGTATTAGTTTATTCTCCATTCAAGTTATTATTGGGATATGTCTGTGTGTGTTGTTGTTTTTTTGCTTAATTTGCAGTATTAAATGCAGTAAATAATTCCCTCTTGCTAACAGTGAAAGCACATTATCAAGTTAAAATCAACTTAAGTTTAATGAAACATCTTCATAAATGCTATTTATCATAACCCATCATCCCGAATAAACAAAACATAGGAGAATGGAAAAACTGAGTCAAACACCAATCAAAAAACTTTACTCACCAAACTGCTCTTAAAGAACATAGACGCATCATCCCCAAGAATAACTGGAAGTCCCCTCAGGACAAGGCATCTAATGGCTGTTGGCTCAGTGCTCTGCAAAGAGATATAACACAAGAAATACATCTTATATCACTTTTATTTGTTCATACAGATAAGTACCACAAGGGAAGTTGGGAGAATTCGTTTTTGTAATATGCATGAACCATGAGTATAATTACAGAAAGAAGAAGAAAACAGAAATATCAACTCACTGTTGTCTGTTGTACCAGGTCAGCTAACTGCTTGCCTATCCGACCTGTCTTCCTCTTTGAAGATTTCGATCAAGCTTGGACACAAACCGTCAAGAACACCGAAGAACTCTTCTTTAAGATTTCTACCAACAACCCTGTTAAACTCCAAGTACACCTGAAAATATGAAATAACTTAAATTTCGATATTCATGCAAAGTTACTTATGACACTAATAAACATCTCCGCACATGTTGTTCAATTATGTGTGTAACACAAAAAAAAGACAAGATATTTAAAGGACACTTTCACAAACCTGGCTTTCAGTGAAAGCTGGCCAGCGTTGGACCATCTGGCTAATGTCAGGCTCATGCTTTACAATCTCCTCCCTTCTAAGGGCAAATGTGATGTCCATGTTTTTTTCTGATAAGAGAATCATTTGGGTTTTCTTCTGCATTTCATTGACCATGGCCTCTCGAACAGCTTCAAGCTTTGCAACATCCATTCCCTCTGGAAATTCTGGAAGGTAATTGATCTCCCCTTTCTTGGCTTCTTTATGTTTTTGGAGAAGGCTCACCATCAGCATTGTTTTTCCACGTTTACCACCATTAACTGTTACATCAGGCCGTCCCAGCTGGCGCATTTTTTGTTCTGTAATTCCCATTTTGAATTTAAGACTGTTTATCCATCCCTGACAGCCAGATGATGAGCCTTGTTCTTTAAGGCAGGGGTGTTCTGCTACCAAGGCTTTTGCGATCGACTTCAAACTCCTCCTTTGTTGGGTAAGCTTTGTAGCCATAGATTGTCTCCGCCAGCTTCTCAAGAATATCATGCTTCATATCCTTTGTCACTTTCAGGTAAGTGCTATCACGAAGATACATCAGATTTCCTTATGTAATCTGTATTCCACGCCTACAGGAAACTTTGGAATGTCAAATACCTCAGGCCACTGTTTTCGACCATCCAGAGATGAGGTAGACAAGATCTCTGTGTCAGGTTGGCTGCTCACATCACTGCTTATTTCACTTTGTGACACTGGGATGAGATCAAGGACAGGAATAATTCGGATGGTTGGTTTCTCAGGGAGGTCAGAAATGTCGGTAAGGTTACAGAGCGCATTGTTGAATTCAGGGTCCTCGTACTGTAAAGTGAAGTTGTAATCAGGTTCAACTGATTTCTTCAACCAGTTTATTAAATCATCAACTGTATTTGGACCAGGCGTCATTGTCATTTTTCGTATGTCCCCCTCACAAAAAAGAACTCTCATTGTCAGCTTCTGTTGTGTAGCCATCTGACAAAAAAAGAAACATTGACAGTTTTAGCATATAACAAATCGCTTGAGAGTTACCATAAGCTTGCCTTGTACTTTGTATGCTGACAGTGGAAAGACATCATTTAAATCAGACAGCTTAACAACACACGTTGAAGGGCCATCGGTGTGGCATAGCTCGTAGGATCGAAAGTGCTCATGGTACCATGCTGTCATTTTTTTGCAGACAAACAAAATGTCTGGGTTAGCTGCAACAATCTGTGTAATCTGACCAAATTCTGGGAGACCTGAACAGGAACCAATACAGAGCATCATATCTTTGTTATACTTGATTCCGTCGATGCAGACAGATGATGCAACAAGCACTGACCCAGTAGTGGTTATGTTTTGAGGGAGTACTCTCTGAACATCACTGGGAAAAGATGTGACCAAGACCATTGCAACCTTTGCCATATCAACTGCTGGTCTGAAAAAATGAGCTACAGTCCAAATAGTAGCTGAGTGCTTTCTGGTGTTTAGTAGCAAGAGTCAGGGCCACATTTTTAAAATTCTGAGACTCTCTGACTACTTTTTTGAAGAATTTATGCTTACCCTCAAAGCGCATAGTCCAAACCTCAGTCAAAGGACCAAATTTCTTTATCAGGTGAGGATAATGTTCCACATAGTGATGTTTTGGTCGCAACATGAAATTTGGAAAGGTTGACTGCAGCAGCTCTCTGTGCTCTGCCAACTTACATTCCAGAAAATGCAGAGTGTCATCAGTATGCTTAGGTGCCACAACAAGTTCCACAATATCTTTGAGGAGCATGAGAATTTCCCAAGAGTTATTTCCCTCAGGGACACAGTGACCAACAAAAAGTGGAAGAAGCCTGATGACGGACCAGTTTTCATGGCCATTTCCACCAATGGTCCCTTTGGTTGAAAATCCTTTGCCAATTGTCTGAGGCTGATCTGTTTTGTCTGTAAATGTGTAATTAAAAGATCTGATGGCCTGATTTAGCATATCTAAAGTAAAATACTTCTTGGCAATCAGGTCTGTCAGATACAGAGACATTTCAACGGGGACAATTCCTTCCAAGACATCATGTAAAATGTCCGAGGGTAACCCATGACCACATGGAAGTGTTTCAGACTTTTAGTAAGAGGACACTGTCCTTTCACCCCATAGTTCTGACTTAAGCTTGAGTCTTTCATCACCTCTTGCACGTGCCTGTCATGACAGTCTTTATCTCGGAGATGAAACAAACCAGATCTTACCTCTTGTTGCTGAATGTCAACTCTGGATGCCAAGCAGACTCTGCAAAATTTGTTTACTGTAAAGCTCTCATGGAAACCTGCAATTGAATGGGCAGCAAGGTTATCAGCTGCTACAAACAAAACTGTTCCCTTCACACTTGTGCCTAGCTGCTCTACATAAACACCATGCTGTTCTAATGAGACAAGATCATGGATAAGAGGTTGCAGAACTTTCTCATAACCGCACTGTTTCATTGTGGAGGTGTTGCAGAGTAGAGCCAGCTGAATAGAGTTTAGTGTTGATCTGTATTTGGGAGGCACATTAGCAATAACCCAATACACTGCACACATTTTGTGTTTCAGCTTTGATGTTCCCAAAGGATTGGCTACTTCAAAGTCATCAAGATATAGTATCAGTGCAACTGTGAACTCATCCACTGAAAGAAGGCAATTTTCCTTAAAGTGCTCTCCATCGGCATATGAACTATATTCATGTGGAACATGCACCTTTTCTGACATTGCTTTATCTAAAATGTCAGTTTTGTTTAGTAGTTTCTGTAGCATGTGTTGTATGGGGACATATACAACTGTTTTTGTGCCTTTTTCAACAACATATTCTATAGGCATCACCAGGGGAAACTTATTCCTCAGATAGGCTGCCCTCCTTTTTATAGTTCCAAGAGATCCATGTTTGCCACACAATGATGCCATCACATTACTTTCTGAAACAGCAGAGACAATATCTTTTACAACTAATTCATCCACATCTGGATAATGTTTCTTAAGTACTGCCTTGACATTACTGTACAGTAATGGTTGTGACAGGTCATGTATTTGGCAAAGGTGTTGTATCACTTCTTGTACAGCACTCTCCGGGATATGAAGAATAGTTTGCATTTTTAATAACAGAGATGCTAGATTATGTTCAAGCTGTTTTCCTAAACCACAAAGGTCATCACAGGCTTCTTCCATGACCTCTAGGTCTTCTGTGTCAGAAGTTGCCAGTTGCTCTAGCTCACCCTGACTTTCATGGGCTACTTCATCACAAGCATCATTAGTTATACTGACAATTATTTCAGATTTGAAATTCTTCCAAGAATGATCTCTGTGTGTTTTACTTTTGTGTGCATTGAAAGTGGAGTATACACTGCTCTGAAATGTACAGTCTTTATAAGGACAACCGACATTGTGATTTACTTTTAAGTGAGTACTCCTCAGATGAGCAAAGTATTCAGTTTCAGTGCAGGGTTCAAGAAAGTCACATGACAAACAGCTAAACTTTGTTTGAGAGTCTGCAGTTTGTGGTTGATCCACACTTCTGGTGTGAAAGCGGGATAAATGGCTATGGAGTGCATTGAGAGACTTGAATGTACACATGCATTCCTGATGCAAGCAAGGAAAGGGCTCAGTTCTTGCATAAGTCCCATGTTTTAGCCTATAATGTTTAAAAAGCTGTGCTCGCTTCTCACTGATGGCAGGGCAGTACTTGCATTTCCAAGGCATTTTAATATGGCTTTAAACAAAAATAGTAGGGCAAATGAGGCAAATGTTAAAAGTGGGCATTATTTTTTCAAAACTACATCGAACAATTTGAATTTTACACTACTGTTACAAAACTGTATGTAGAAAATGTAGGGAAAAGTAGAGAGATACTCAAAAATCACAATTGTCACAATTGCAAATGTCCAACGCTCAAAATTTACTTATAACTCAACCTCAAATTTACACACATTTAAATATACAAGTTTCAAACTAGATATGTTCCAGCAGTTTCTAATATTTGAACAAAGAAAACAACTCACCTCATTCAGGCAGAAGTGGTATCCTCTTTACAGCAGGCAAATGTCCTTTTAAAAGCATCCAAACTTGCTAAAAACAGATAAGTGCAGGCTTGTATTGTCCAAGGAGCATGCAAAGTGCAAAAATACCTTAAATTGCTTCGATGTAAATTAGAAAATGGCTAACTTTCTCTATCCGTTAACGGACAAGCACAGACTTGTCTTGAGTTTTGAGCCAATCACAACAGGGCAGCACTGTGGCCTGAGGTAAAACTTGATAGTTTAAGTTTGTTAAACTTACAAAAATGAGTACACCCAATGACTGTCTCATATGCTCTTCATATACTCATACTGTTTAAGTTTTACTATAAAACTAATCTTTAAAAGTGGTATTTACTCATACTATTTGCACAGAATGAACTTTCGGGTTAACAGTGTAATAGCTTATTGAAAAACTCACTCTTAAAATACATTTATTTGTTTCAGCTGCACCACAGTCATTGTCACTCAGGAATATTCACATCATCTCCAACATAACAATGATATGTTCCAATCAGTGCGACTACAACATGAAAGACTATTGTTCAATCAGTGTTTGATTGAGTAAACCAGTTTTCTGTTAATCCTGCTTTCTGAAACAGGGTCCCGATCTCCACTTTCATGGGTAGACTGCAGTTGGTCAACTGCAGTTGACCATGCTAATGTTCGGTCAAAGGACCCAGATGGACACTGATAATTTTAAACATAGGCCTACAAAATATTTGATGAGTGAACACTGTGATGGTGCTTTCACACCAAACGCAAATCGAGCGTTTGGGGCGGTGAGTTTACATACAAAGTCAATGCAAAGACGCGTAGAGCCGCGATTTCCAGTCGGGCGGCGTGAAGCAACGCTAAGTGGGCGGGGCCGGCGACGCGAAGGCAACGCGATGGAATTCGCGTGAGTTGAATATTTTCAACTCAAGCGAAAAAGACGCTCGACGCTGAGTCGCAGATAGCCTATCAGTGTTGAGATTGTCCATACATCACCGAGGCTTCAGAGCGTTGTGTGCAGAGGGCCGGGCAGAGCGGGGGATTGAAAATCTGCAGGCCGGGTGACAGCTGCTAAACATGGGCTAGAGGAGCAGGGAGCAGCGCTCCAACCTTCGGAGAAATAAATACCCACAAGTCGGTCGGTTTCGGTTCTGACAACTATGCCGTTTACTCGGAGGAGGAGCTCGGAGTTAAATGTTTTTATTAAATTAGCGTTTTACTTTAATTTTGGGGATTTCAACGTTGATTTATCTTCACTGGAGCTTCTCAGCAGCTAGACTCCGTGCACATCCGGTTACAGTATTGTTGTGAGCGTCATTAGCTCTGTCGGACTACAATTTCATATTTATATAAAAACGGGACAAAGCTGGACATTACTTGGAGAAAAGAAAGCGCGGAGGTTGAACTACCGGTGAGTTCAGAAAACATGTGTCTGTAACTTTATTACAGCTGTCATTGTACTTTACTGTGACCAAGTTAGCATAGCACAGCCCTGATCGATCCAAACTCCGTTCAGAAAACAAACATTTTATAAGTTGTTGTCCTGCTGTCTTGCTGACAGACCTGACAAAGCATGAATTCAAATGTTTAACAAATCTGCATCATGTTGTGGTTATTTCGGCATCAGTGTAATCCGCTTATTGCTATTTAATCACCGCAAAATGTTTACTTTGGTTTCATACAGTTGTAGTAATGGCGAAGTTGTGTTTATTCACCTCATCGCTAAAATCGCCTTCTTCGCTGTTGTGTGAACACTTGTAGCTGAATGTACTCGCTGCGGAAAGCGCCATGGCGGAAAATCGCGTTTGGTGTGAAACCGCATGAGTCATAGGTTAAAATAGTCCATGAACACTCTTCAGTAGGCCTATAGATTAGATGTCTAATCTATAGGCCTACTGGAAGAGGTATCAGTTAGCAATTACTTACACAGGAGCAACATCTCCAATGCCATCTGGAGTGTTACATAGTGATCCCTTTCCAATTTATCCTCTTCCCAACATCATCATGGAACATGTGGGCCAGGATGTACCACGTTTCCTGTTGTGGCCCCTCTGGCTTCCAGGAAGAAAATCTAAAATGAAAATTTAAAAAGTACAAAAAATATCTGTACTATCTATACTGTGTTAATTAGATTTTTTTATTCCCAAGACCTTGGTAACCAATTTTTAAATCAGCCTAAACCTAGCCAAAAGAAATATGTATGTACTCATGTATATAGTCCAACAACTTCAACAGAATGAGACATCCTCTACTGAAACCATCAGCTGATCCATAGTTTCAGTAGAAAAATAAAATACTAACAAAATATATATTATACAGTGTTTTCCACAAATAGGCCCAGGTAGATTAACAGCCGCCCAAGTACATTTGGTCACCCATTTTAAAATCGTTGTTGATAGCAGCGTAGCGCAGATTTGCTCTCAAGACATCCTCTCACTTCGGTCGCTCTCTCGCCTCTCAAACACGGACAACAGACCCGTCTGTGAATTGAATGGTTGGCATCATAAACACAGCTGCACAAATCTGTCCAACACAACGTTGTCAGTGTCGGAGACCCATCTTTAAAACAGTTAGTAGCGAGCATGTAAGGAGCCCAGCTAATAAGGAGAGCTGTGTTAACTTTGGAAAACAGCTGTCGAAGTTAGCAGCTGGTAGTCAACAGGTTTGAGATAACTGGCTGACATTCACCGACTTCATGGATAGGGGAATAAAAAACAGCGGCGCCATGTCACAATCTACCTCTGGTAGACTGTGTGAGCAGGACTTGCTCCTACAAAGTCTAGTGATGTTTTGCAGCTCAGGTGTTGTGCTGAATTCTGCCTGCCTGCCGTGAATTGCATTCACCTCGCGGGAGGTCACGCTCATTTATACTGAGAAAGAGGTGGATGCAAATATCGGCAGGTAACGCTAGCCTACAACATCCGTGTTGCGTCAATTATGCATTCACTTATTAAGGTCCTTTTCAGACACTTTGCTGTTCACATTGTTTGAACGTGGTTACTGCCACGTTTTTGCTGAATTTCAAGAAATGGTAGCCTACTTTTACGAAGTGTAATAATATGTTAACGATTCTTAAAGTTCATAAAATATATGCTGATCAGTTATCACTATTGATGAACCCCACATAGAATAGTAGAGAAAGAGAAAAAATAGAGAAAGCCTCATTCTGTTGGAGTGGTTGGAGCTACATTAACACTCAGTCCACTGAGTTGGTCAACTTAAATCATTGAATAAACGCTTGTTAGCAAAACTGATATGACTTGATCTTACTCATTTAAAACAGCTGACATGAGCGCTAACGCTACACTGAGCCTGAGATGTTTAGAGCTTATAAGGACATTGACTGGGCTATCATGGCTTTCAAAACTCAAAAGTCGCTCAGTGCACCGAAACAGTTTTTCACACTAAAGAATTATGCTGACTCACGCATGCACTTAAAATGCTTGGTTATTTCCTTTCTTACATCAAAGAAAAAAATGTTCATTTTTTAAAATCAATAAACGTGGACCATTGTCAGTATTTGACAAAATACTAATTTAGTCAGCTAAATCTAAAACTGTATTACTTACTTTACACCGGCGGCAGGAAAGGCTGAGAAGCAGGCAGTCCCCAAATCAGACTGGCGCCACTTGTGAATGAGCTGGATGCTGCAGCAAAGCACAGTATAATGCAAACAAGTTAGATGCAGTGTTGGGAACGTCACTTGAAAAAGTAATTAGTTATAGTTACTCACTACTTGTTCCAAAAGTAACTGAGTTAGTAACTGAATTACTCTGTAATAAAAGTAATTCGTTACCAGGGAAAGTAACTATTCCGCTACCTACTCTTAAAGAAAATCTCCGCTGCTTCATCGAATCTCTGTTTAGCTGGTGTGGTGTGTGTGTGTGTGTGTGTGTGTGTGTGGCGCTGTGCTGGCATGTGTGTAAAAACACTGGCTCTGATTGGCTACCAAGAAACATGACTCTGCCTTTAGCCAACATAATCGCTGGTTGAAAGGCACCCGAAGCTAGAGCGCAGCTGCACCGGTCCACTTCAAGCACTGTTTACCTCGTTATTAACCCACCTCCTGACTAGCTGTGTGAGCCAGCTGGTGCGCTCGATTACACAGTTTATTACATAGTAACGCAATCGCATTTAACGACCAGTAACGCTAACGGCGTTGTAACGACGGGAAAAGTAATTAGTTAGATTACCCCGTTACTGAGAAAATAACGCCGTTACGTAACGCCGTTCTTTTAAACGCCGTTATTCCAAACACTGGTTAGATGCCACTTGGAATTAAATTTAAGATCAATTTTACAATAACCAAAGTTGAAGAAAAGAAAAATGCCAAATAAGAAAAAAACACGAACTGACATCAAAGCTGCTAACATTACTTAGTGTTTAGGGATTTTTGCCTAAATGTTGATTTAATAATCTGAAAGATTGCAGATGCAGTGTAACGTTATCTTTCAATTTGAGTAAACTTCCCGCGGATGACATTTCCGATGTAAAACTGCCAATTTGTGTCCATAAATCCTCTTAAAGGTCGCAGAAAAAACACTGAAGTTAAAGTTAACTGTTAGTTCACTTAACCTGCCTGACAAATAATCACATTTCAAGTTTTCTAGTTCAAGTCATCAGGTGATCTGTATGTCTGTACAACCTCCTTTCCACTGCAAACTGTCAGGTTAACTGCTAAGTTAATAACATTGGCTTTTTCGGCATACTTTTTAATGGCATCAATATAACAAAATTGATCAAAGTTGATATCAGCTAAAAACGGACTCAAACGAGTAACGTTAATGGTTAAGTTATACAGAAGCTGCTATCTAAGTTAGGCTATCACATTAGCTTAGCTTGTTACTAACTAGAGGGGTGAATTATAACGTTACTTATAAACAGTGTTTGGAATAACGGCGTTTAAAAGAACGGCGTTACGTAACGGCGTTATTTTCTCAGTAACGGGGTAATCTAACTAATTACTTTTCCCGTCGCCGTTAACGTTACTGGTCGTTAAATGCGGTGCGTTACTATGTAATAAACTGTGTAATCCGAACGCACCAGCTGGCTCACACAGCTAGTCAGGAGGTGGGTTAATAACGAGGTAAGCAGTGCTTGAAGTGGACCGGCACGCTGCGCCTCCATATCAGGTTCTCTGACGCTAACGTGACGCCACCTGTTCTCGCTCGCCTCGCCTGCTAAACTCTGTCGGCGGCGTAGAGGGACAAGAGAAGCTCGGTGCCTTTCAACGAAGCGATTATGTTGGCTAAGGCAGAGTCATGTTTCTTGGTAGCCAATCAGAGCCCGTGTTTTACACACATGCCAGCACACGCGCCACACACACACACACACGCGCCACACACACACACACACACACACACACACACACACACACCAGCTAAACAGAGATTCGATGAAGCAGCAGAGATTTTTTTAACAGTAACACAAATAGTTACTTTCCCTGGTAACGAGTTACTTTTATTACAGAGTAATTCAGTTACTAACTCAGTTACTTTTTGGAACAAGTAGTGAGTAACTATAACTAATTACTTTTTTCAAGTAACATTCCCAACACTGCTTATAAATATGCCCTCATGACAGGCTTAAAATGACCACTGCAGTTAACTGATGTTAAAATCACTCCTCTCACAGACAGAAACATCTCATCCAAATCGGGCACTCTTAACTTTTAACTCATATAACGTTAAATTAGCTAGCTTAACATTAATGCTAAGCTGCCTAACATAAGCTGATTTAGCTTGCCATAATCTGATATAGTCTGATTTAAAACGGCAACCAAAGCAACTTTATCTATGACCGGTGAAGTTATAATTTTACCGGCTAGGCAACTGTACAAACAAATCAGGTTTTGACAGCACAGTTTAACGTTACTTACCGTGTGTCCGTGTCCTCCGAGAGAGCTGCCGATTCCCACCGCAAGCTCTCTGCTGTCTGAGAGAATAACGGTGCGCGTGGCCAAAACGGGGGAGAGCGTACGGTGGATGTGCCGGCTTGAAGGCGGATCCGCCCCACAGTCCGCTGCTATCTGGGACAGGACAATACAATACAACAGTTTGTTTTTTTATACGTGAGGATGTCTCTTTTTCTCACACCTAGACAAACGCCATCGCCAGACTGGAGCCAATCAGAGTAAGAGTTGGACAGGATTTGCAAATTCTGGGACCGGATGGATGAACACATCCCTGAAGGCTCTGATACTTCTCTGAACGTCCTCACTAAACTTCCTCGGTAAAGACCTCTGCATTAGCCTACGTCTCCGACTCTGCCATAGAAACTAATCTTCATCCCGCGGCTGCAGCACCGCTCTTTTCCCTATATGCCACCCAAGAAACACACCTTCTCTGCCCGGGTGAGTTCATACAACAGGCCACTCTATCACTACTTGAGTATAATTTTATCACTGCTTTTACATCTGCTTCTCGGTCATTTGCTTTATCTGTTTCACACTTTCCCTGCCACGCCCCTTTCTGCATTCATATACGTGGAGGATGTCTCTTTTCTCACACCTAGACAAACGTCATCGCCAGACTGAGCCAATCAGAGTAAGAGTTGGACATAGTAGGATTTGCAAATTCTGGGACCGGGATGGATGAACACATCCCTGAAGGCTCTGATACTTCTCTGAACGTCCTCACTAAACTTCCTCGGTAAAAGACCTCTGCATTAGCCTATGTCTCCGACTTGCCATAGAAACTAATCTTCATCCTCGTGCTGCAGCAACCGTCTTTTTCCTATATGCCACCCAAGAAACACACCTTCTCTGTCCGGGTGAGTTCATACAACTGGCCACTCTATCACTACTTGAGTATAATTTTACCACTGCTTTTACATCTGCTTCTCGGTCATTTGCTTTATCTGTTTCACACTTTCCCTGCCACGCTCCCTTTCTGCATTCATATTCCTTCACGGTGGCGTCATTGTGTTGTATAACGTCTTTATCCATTAGTAGCCTAATCAATGTTTAAATATAAAGTCGTTGCCTTTGTAACTTGCTTTCAGTCACTTCACGATCCGATTTTTTTTTTGCTTTACAGTCTAAGAAATAAATCCGTAAAATAACAGAAAAAGTACTGGCAGCTCATTACCCGGACTTTGTCCGTAATTAAAAAACGATTTTTCTGTTAATTCACAGTGTGCCCACAGTAAATAAAACGGAAATCTTCTGTTATATATTATATATGCTATAAATTCTGCCATTTAATGGTGTATCTATAGTTAAAAAAAAAAACACAAATGTTAAATAAATCCATAAAATACCAGAAAATGGACTGGCAGCTACAGACTTTGTCCCATAATTAAAAAATTCAACATTTCTGTTAATTTATGGTTTTCCTACAGTAAAAAATAAAACCGATGGATTAAGTCAATGTACAGCAAATAGAAATGTTACTTTTTTGTTTGTTAACAGTGTAGGCTACCTACAATAACTCTTTTGAAAACAAGCCAAACAAATGTTGTGTGATTTAAAAAATGTTTTTTATTTATGTATAGATCTACAACAATTCCATGAAAACTAAAATATAAAGGAAAAAAACACAAAAGGGAAAAGTATTATAATTTGTCATCTCTAAATTGTTCCCAGTCTGCTAATTCATGCCACATTACAACAATCACATCCACTGAATAAATTATTGGAAAATGTCAGAGGAACAGGGATTGGGGCGGGGGGGGGGTTCTTGTCTTCAGGTAAGATGAAGGCTGTAAAAGAAATAGAAAAGTATTATTGATCATCGCTGACATCAGTGGCGTTTTTAGGATCATGAAACATTGGGGGCTTAGCCCAGCCCATAAAACTTCATATCTTCACATAATAATTGACTCCCCCACCCCCCACCCCAAAGTTAAAGTCCCCCTTCAGTGTATTTTGACATTTCTATGATATTTCATATTTTTCTGAGTCACTTCCTCACAATGTTGATTACCCACATAGTTCGCCAAATATTTTTTGACAAATAGCTTAATTTTGTGCTCAAAGTTGCAAAAGTTGCTTAGTTGTTAAAACGGGGTGGTGACGTATGACTATAGTAAATTCCATAAGTCATACGTCATTCTCCAAGCGTGCGCAGGCGCACTCTCATGCCTCCGTAAAAACTGTCAGGCTTCGTTCAGAGCATCAAACCGATAAACATCGCTGTTAGCTAGCTAAACAATTTATCATGTAATGTACTTAGAACTTACAGTAGATATGTTCATTATGTCATCTGTGCTGCGATGTTGGAAACGCGTCGCGACTTTCACCCGCCACCGGCTTATATACAATCTGCAACATGCATTTTACTGACGGTCGCTTTATCAATGCATCGGTGGAGGCACCGGATAAAGTAAGCGCACCATAAAACGTAGTGGAAGTTATCGCGTGCAGTGCGCGACAGGACTGTGTAATTGAGAACAGCTGATACGCGCACATTAGTTCCTATCATGGGTAAGTAACAGCTGCTAATGAGTAAAGTGTACTAAACTTTACAGTGTAGTGATGTTAACACAGCATATCGTTAGTGAACACTCCAGCCGGTCAGTTTTTGGTTGTCATGGCAATGTTACGTACGACTATTAACCACACCCCCATTCTCTGTTTGAGAAAGAACGTTCACCAAAAACGGCAGTTAAAACTGGCTGGAGGGGGACTTTAAGTCTGTAAAGCAGTAAAGCAACAGTAAACATTCTCTCAGACCTCAGAGTGTAAATACTCAGTGCTCTGACTGGGCAGAGCAGATGAAGTCTCCCGTCCTCCGCCGTCACATGAGGTGGGGGATGAAACGCCTGCAGCACCGTGGACCCTGCCAAACTGGATGGAACCTTAGGACGGGGCTCTGGAGCTGAGTAGCGTCTCGACTGCTCCTACCGTCAGGCCCGCCTCAAGGAACTGACCCCCCAGGGGCCAGACCCAGGCCCTCCTCAGAGGGACCTGCCACGGCGGGCCCTCCAAGAGCGAGATTATGTCCGAAAACCACTCTCGGGCCGGCCAAAACGGGCCTACTAACAGTAGGTTGACACCTGACAGAACCGCCCAGAACCCCTGGGAGCAGAGCAACTGGGGAACGCGATACAGACGCAGCCTCAGCTACGCCTCCCCAGCGGGGCTGGTGCTGAACCAGCCGATGTAGTCGATGTAGTTCAGCATGCGGATGCCCTGGAGCCCCAGTGGTGCCAGAGCTGCATCCATACACTTGGTGAACGTGCGAGGGGAGAGTGCTAGGCCGAACAGAAGAACCTGATACTGGTAAGCTGCGCCCCCAAAGGCGAACCTCAGGAACTTCCTGAGAGAGGGACAGATGGCGATATGGAAATATGTCTCGTATCTCTATCGTGACAAACCAATCCTCGGATTGGATGTGACACATGATGGCGGGGATGTGAGCATCTTGCACCTGAATCTCCTCAGAGACCGGTTCAGGCGCCACAGATCCAAATTCGGACGCAACCCTCCGTCCTTCTTGGGAACTATGAAGTACCGGCTGTAAAACGTGCGGGAATGAGCTCCACAGCCCCCTTCTCCAGCCGTGAGCAAACTTCCTGTCCCAACACCTCGGGGCTGGTGGCCGGTGTCGTGCATAGGTCCCAGTCTCAGGACCTCTTCCCCCGGCCCCGGCGAGACTGAAGAACAGTCCTCAGATTCGTTTTCCCAGGGGGCTGTGGGCGAGAGCGCCACCTCGAGTACCAGGTTTGCTGAGTGGGACCCAGAGAAGCGACACTCCAACTCCTGCCCTGGCGGTAGGAGCCGGATGAGGGCTGCGACATCCTCCTCAGAGGGCCCCCCCCCCCCCCGGTCCATGTCCTTTAACAGGTCGGCCTGATACGCCTGCAGAACAGCCATTGTGTGCAGGCTCGCATCAGCCCGGCCCGTCGCCATGTAAGCCTTGCCCACCAGAGCAGAAGCTATCCGCTACACGGCTTGGTGGGCAGCGCCGGCTCCCTAAGGCAGCCTTTCTCAAACTTTTTTCAGTCAGGGCACCTTTCAAAAGTGCATAAATTCTCAAGGCACCCCAGTGTAAAATATAATTTAAAAACACTGCATAACCCAAATGTAAATGCAAATGTCCTGTTTATTTAGATAGAACAGTGCATAATACGAACTTTAAATAACAATAATAATAACAACTTTATAGCACCTTTAAAAATACAGGTTTGCAAAGTAATTCACAAAATAATTAATCAGAGACACAAATGCCATAAAACCGTAAGAGGTGGACCGCCCAATACAAGAATCCAACAACAAATCAAGACCAGGAGAACTAAAATTAAGTGCAGGATGCAGTTAAAATAAAATAAAAAGGGCAGAAATGCAAAAATATATATACAATACGATAAGAAAAGATGCATGTTAAAAATTGCACCAGAGATAAGCAGGAATGTTTTTCCATATAGTGCTTGTTTTCATCCGTGCCATGCGCATGCACACACACCCAGATACACATACACCCACACACAAACAATAATCCACAACGAGAGAGGGAGAAAGATCTACATGCGCGCATGCAGCGCATACGCGCTCACACAAGCCGGGGGTGGGGGTGACCACAATCAATGAGAGACGTGAGCCTGGTGCGACGCACACAGCCGCCCTATCCTGGCAGGGATGGATGAGCGGCAGTCACGGAGCTCCTGGTCCACAGTCCTCAGTCGCTCCCTGTGCTTGTTCTTGAGTCAGGCTTGAAAAGCTCAGTTCGCACAGATAAGTTGTGGAGAAGGGTAGCAAAATAGCAACAGCGCTACTTGAAGCCACTGGATACTCTTTTTTCACTGAAATCCAAAACCTGTCCAATTCCACGTCACCAAATCTCATTTTCAATTTGTGGTCTTCCCTGATCTCCAAGTTTGCTCCTGTGTTGGCAGTGGCCAGTCCTTTGCGCTCTCCAGCGGCTTGAGCTCTAAGGATCACGGACCCAGTCAAACTGTGCATAAGACTCCGATGGAAAATAATGATTAAATCGCTCATCGAGATTTCAGATGCTGGGTTATGAGATCAGAAAGTGTACTGCTGTTTACAGAAACGTAAAAAATATTTTATTTATTTATTTAAACGTTTATTTTTACGTTTCTGTCAGTCTGAGGTGTTGTTGCTATAACGCGTTGCTATGGGTTGCGTCACTTGCGTCAAGTGTGTGTGTGTGTCTTGCTTCGGTCTTGTGAGACGGATTTTTATGGTTAATTTTAAATATATATATTTATCTAAAATGAATTTACAATTTTATTAATACGTTCATATGTTTAAAAAGAAGAATGTATTTATGTATATTCAAATATATTTATATATGAAATGTCAGATTTTTTTTTTTTTTTTTTAGCCTCACGTAATTTTTTGGCGGCACCCTTGACACAGTCAGGGCACCCCAGTGTGCCGCTGGCACCCACTTTGAGAAAGGCTGCCCTAAGGGACGATGCAAGGCCGGGTGAGAGATAGCTGGCCAAAGCATCCTCAACCCGGGCATCATCCCATTGCCAAATCCCTTAATCCCGCTAACGCAGCTGTAATCCAGGAGCTGGGAGAAAATTGAGTCCGATTTCCAATCTCGTGATCGGATCTGGACATCCCTAGCGCCAACACTCCGCTGCTCTGCTTGCCATCTTGCTAGCGCGCAGATCATTTACAAAGTGCTACTAGCTAACTGTACTTCTTCTTTGCTAAACTACTTAAAGTTAGCTTCGTTCACCGTCACAAAATTCATCACGGTAAAACTTCTTCTGAGGCTTTTCAAAACGCTCACTTAACTCCAAGCTGGTCCGCACGGTTTGTAGAAGTTCCCTGTCATACTTCGCAGTAAACTTCTTCCGGAAAAACTAACTTGTGTCTAATGTTGCCTGGGCCCATAACCTGCTGAGCAGTTGTGCGCAACCTTCCTATTAATGCATACGGATATTAAGCAAGACTTCAGCCATTATCTCACTTTAGCCTCTCTGACAGGCATATTTTATTCAAGAAGGCTAACACTTTACATCTCATCATTAGGACAGAGACGGACTGGCTGCTGTCCATAACCTACGCCACACACAGCGTAGTGACATCACATCAGGACGTGACAAGTTTTACTACTGTATTACACTGAGTAAGGGCTCATCAGATAGTAACACTGAACAACACTTAACAAAAAACTTTACATTAGGAGAGGGAGGGGACCAAACACAGATTTTGAAATGAAATATGTAGAATGGCTCCTATGCCTCACAGGTGATCAACCTCACCACAAATCCACACAAGTTAATTTCAGCGCAGCTCACAGCTTCAGTTGGAGCAGAGAGGACAGAAACAATTGAGTAATGGATCGTGCTGAGGTGCTTTAAATAGCATTGGCCCTGTGTCCCAAGAAATTAACTTGGAACATAAATGGCTCTTCACTTCCTCATCTTTGGCTTAGATGAAATTAAGCCAAGCCTTTGCCCCATGTTGCACATTCAGCCATACAGCAAAAAACTGACCAAATGAGAAATGAAGCAAACAAGGGCGTAAAGATAGCCTGCCTGATATGAGGAAAATCTGCGATGTGTGATAACATTGTTATATTGAGATGATAATATGATTTGCCATAAATAAACAAACACTAACATGTGCCTATTAGCTCCGTGGTTGTTCAGATTAGAATAGGACTAGAATTTAATATTATTATTATAACTTACTAGAGCAGCAACAGTAAAGTTTGCAACAGCAAAGTCACTATACAAACTCAATATTTGACATCACTATACTGGGCGACATTTGGAAAGAATGAAGAACTCAGACATTAGTCCTTCCTCCTCCTCTCTGCCGTTATTTCCTGCCTGCAGGTAATGTTACCTGGTAGAGGAGCGGTTGGTTTGTCTCAGCCAGCAACTGAGTTTACAGAGTTGTGCCACATTTAAAATATTTCAACAGAAAAAAGACAGTGTGATTAACAAAGGAATTTGTGGGATGATCTTTAAATCTTCCAAGGATTCTGGAAGTCACTTAGGTCCAACACAATTCGAAGCAGTTTTGGTGGAATGCTGTACTGTTTTGTGCCCTTTTTTTCTACTTTTAGACGACGCTCTGGATTAATACCCAGCAGGCTCCTGTGGCAAACACAAAAATGCATCATGTCACTTTGGCATGACATTGTAAAACTAAGTATACTATAAAATGGACAAAGAACTTTGTCAAAACATACCTCTGGATAAATTCCAGAGTCAGGGCTGCTCCCTTGGGGTACATGATGTTCAGAACTTAGAAGAGGCTGAACACATAGCTGACAGCAACCAGAGAACAGCTGATGATGTGGTTTACTGTGACCTCATCCACTGATATTTTGTATCTTCTTTCATCTGCAAAACATGTAAATAACGACAATACATTTTTCAGTCAATTAAACAAATATACAGCACTTCCAAATATTTAAGAGCAGACATGAATATCCTTACCTACAACTATGATACACGGGTGCTTGGCAGTTCTGCTAAGGCATCCTGTGAGAGGTGAAGACACAAAGACATATCTGAATAACAAAATGTTGTTTTTTCTGTGGAATTTCCCTGCAAGACTCTGTATAGGCATTGGTAACATTGATATCAGTGCATCACTACTTTCCCTACCTACTAAACCAAATACCAATAAAATTTTGTTTTTTTATGCTGTGTGCTTACTTCTTCTTTTAGTAGCAGCACCTTTGGCTCCTCCACAAAGTATTCCATCAGGCCCTGGAGGAGTTTTTAATGGATGTGTAGAAACTCCTGTGATTCCCTTGCTCACAAGAAACTCAGTGATGGTCTTGCCCTTCTCCTCAATTTGTTTCAGAAGTTTGGTTTGTACAGAAAATCCTATCAGTTTCTCTGTGTGATCAAGCAGAGAGGTAGATTGAAAGAGGTATGGCCATTCTTCCATGAGTTTGATTACATTGTCTTAAGTATTCAGAGTGATGCGCTGGGCGCAGTTTCAGCCATTAATCTTATAATGTCATTCTCAGGCAAAACATTTTCTTTAAAGGCATCTTGCAGCTTTCTTTTTTTCCTCATGGTTGTCAAAGTCATTCGGTGACTCGGGTTGCCACTGGCAACAGCCATAACGGTCAGATGATTTGCATTTCTTCTTTGCTCTCTGTTCATTGGATGGGCTGAAAGCATATTGTTGCCTGATGTTCTCGACTCGATTCCCCATTTGCATAACAAGGGAGGCAAAACCTTGACCCACTACATTTGTGCCACATTTATCTAAGAAAGAATCAGGGTATCTCTCAACCAGCTGTTGTGCAACTTGTTTCAGCTTGTTTCTGCCTGGTCTGGTGTCCTTAGCCATCAAGTCTTCCATGATGATGCTTATCATGTGTCTTCTATCTTTAGGTAGGGCCTTCTCTCTCCTTCAGCGTCATTGTAACTGGAAACTTCTGCAATGGGATTTGAAACATCTCTGGATGTGTCACAGTTGGCATCTCCATCAGATCCTTGGTAACACTACAAACCTTGGGAGTACAGGACATATCCAGGGTGCTCTGAGACACTAGTGGGGAAAAAACAATTAAAATGTGGTGAACTCCAAAAGGTGAACAAAACCAAACAAAATGTCACTTGAAAATAGGGCTGGATGATTAATAAAATTGTATTTTCAATCATAATGAAAACAAGATAATTGTAGCTTTTTTGTTTTCAATTACATTTAAATATCAAGAAAATCCACTATTAAAATAGATTTTTTTAAAAACTTCAACGAATTCATGTTTGAGTAATGTTAAATCATAATGTCACTATTGACCAATATAATCCTGATAATGATTTTTGCCATAATCGAGCAGCCTTACTTGTGAGTGAGAGAAAGATTGATTTTCTTTGAAAAAAGAAATAATGTAATAATGTAAGTTTATCCACCTCCATCATCTTCAGATACTGCCATATATATGTGGGGAGAAAAGTCAGTGTGTAGTATGAGCTGCAATATACATGTTTCTGATTGATCATCGCAATAAAGCTTATATGAAATAAATTCACTACCTGTTAGGACCGAACCGACTCGGTACAGGGTCGAAGCAGAACAGTACTATAAATAACTGCCTGTAAAGGTTAATAAAATGCTGTGATAATTTTTTTTCCTATTTTAACAAAAAAGAAGATGGCTCAACACTATCAAAGCATAACTCCATGTGTATTTTGTACAAAGAATGTTTGTGTGGCAAAAATTTTAATAGTTTTGTTTAAAAAATAACATTCGATAAATATAGTCGGCGGTTGAAATGGAACGCAACAATAGACGTAATGCGATCGCTCCACCCCCCTTATTGGGTGTCGAAGTGAAACTTGAGAAGCTACTCTCTCCATTGATCAAGCATAGCATAGTCTGAGCTAACCAGCTCACGCCAGCTTCAGAACAATCACGCATCCAAACTTCACATTTTACCGACTAACGTGTCAAATTTTGTGCTTATGTCTCAACATTCCACCAAATCCCAAATCGATTGTTATCAACAGCTGATTAATATTTGTTTCTTACCCTCTCGTGGTCATTTTGCTTCTATCTATATGGTTCTCTGATGAAAATGAATGACACGGAGGCCTATATTGCAGACGTTAATGGCCATGCCTGATATTCACTACGTTTACATGCAGCCAATAACCCGTTCAAAACCGGATATTAGCAATAACCCGTCACAAGACGGCCATAAACACCGCCAAAAACCCGGATATGCTCTATTCGCAAGGAATCCTGGTCTTTTGAGTATAGGAACTTCTTGTATGCGCCAAACCCGTGTGCAGTATACCGGAAGTAAACGAGGTAAACATGGCGAGACGCAACACAGCACCGTACTTTTGGAGCGAGGAGGAAACCAATTTTTTAATTCATGTTGTCAAAAACATGAATATAATGTCTTTTGTTGACGGCAGAAAGTACAGAGATACTGACATTTACATTTAGAATCGGAAATGACGCATATTGCGCCTTAAGGTTGTCCGCGACGTTCAGACGTTAACTGTGCGTCGCCGTTTACATCGGGGTATTGCCAATTGATTACAAATTCCATGTATACAGGAGAAACTCTCTCTGCTCACGCATGTAAACGGGTTATCCCGAATGTTTCAGAAACCTGAATCGTGACCTTAACCCGACCATAACCCGAATATTGACAGCATGTAAACGTAGTCATTCATACAGCATCTTCATACACATCTTTTGCTGCCATCCTGTGAGCGTTTGGTGATACTACTGGTTACAAACACAGCGCGATTATATTCTACATCTCACGAGCTTTCCAACAATATATCACACAACAACGATATTTGCTGCTTTGAGAAACGTAGCATGCGCTCAGCCATGCGCATCGTAATAGACGCACGCTTCACCGCGGCAACCAGGAAGAAGAAGACGACGACTGCGACGCTGCCGCTAAATTTACTACGCAGCAAACCTTATTAGGCTAACTTTGCTTTATGTCATTTCTATCAAATTTGGTACAGTTGTAGTCAAGACGTTGCTGAATGGAAACAGTAACATCTTTGTGCATTTTTTCATGCGAGGACAATTTTTTTTATTTCTTCTTTGGTTTTTCACAGTTTACCCAAGCATAGTAACAGTCACAATGTTAATGAAACTGGATATATATTCTCTGAGGTCTTACCTATCCAAAGATACCAAGATTATGCATATAGCCACTGATAGTTGTGAAACCATTCTTAAATTATTTCAGGTATGTCTATCTAGGTGACCCACACCTCCCAGCACCCTAGGGCTTAACAGGTAAAGATGTTAGTGTACTGTTCAATGTCTGATCAAGCCCATAACATACCTGAGGAAAATGCAATGGAGCCGCCTCGCCTCGATAGATGATAAAATCCCATCCAAGTCTGCTGCAGTTAAAAACGTGCAGTCTTCCAGATTTGTGACTCCCAAATCTGTCAACTTTGTGATAGTAGTTTCCAGTTTCTCTTCTTCAAGTGAAGGCAATGTGCTTCTGATCTTCTCCCTTACAGACTCCATGGTGGACTGTGTTTAAGAGCAACCAGCTGTCTGCCCCCTCTGCTGTAGTGTCTGAGTGGGATGTAATCAAGAAGCTCATCAAGTCCTTTGCAAATAAAAATACCACCCTCACTCTCTACTTCTCTGTCTAAGCACAAGAAACACAGTCTTTTGTTGTTTCACTACAATATATGCAATAAGCCCGAGAATTAACTCTCCAGTATGACAGCTCAAAATGACAAGCATGTCATTTACATAGCATGTGCCTCGTACAGTAATTCTGTCTGTCACTACCGCATTTGATGATATGTCATTGAATGCTTTCAATGCACCCTTAATCTGCCTATCATAAAACTCTGGGTAAAACCTTATACAGTCAGACATGATCAACTCAGGGGAAAACACATTTCCTCTACTTTGGTAGGCCTGCAGCAACTGATGTCTCTGTGAGGAGGGATTTTGTGATGTTTCTGAAGTTCTTACTTGCCTGAATACACCTCTTAAAATAGTTGTGCTTGCTTTCAAATCTCATCGTCCACATGATGTTTGGGTCTAAGCTTTTTAAATGGGAAGAGGAGATGCCTTGTTTCTATGTACTCTTCAATGAGGACCTTCATGTAGGCAGCCTGTGATTGCGACAGTGTGGGAAAACATGGAAGTGTGTCAGTCTGTTCAAAACACTGTTTGACTTGATGCCTTTGTGCATTTGCATATTGCTGTAGAAAGAGGATCTCTTTGAAAATCCTCTTTTCTAATGTGACAGTACCTACAAAAATATTCTGCACAGCTGAAATTTTCAGTAAATCCTCCAAGATAGTGGGACCCAAGATTGTCTCCAATTACACATGCAGTACTGCCTCTGAAGGTTTTCCCTTCAATACAAACGCCTGACTTTCACCTTGATATTTTAGCCCCGAATTGCACTGTAGGGGCGAGAACAAGTCTTCGAACCTGTGTGTCTGCCTACTGTGAAATTACCACATCTAACGTGACGTGTTAACATGGATGCAGCTGTTGCTGCGTTCAATTTACCTCGAGGTCGGGGCTGGGAATGACGCCACACCCGAAGCTGACGCGTGCTCCAGTTACAACCTCGCCGGCCAGCTGTTTGTTTACAACTAGGCAGGTTAGTTGATACGCTGGTTGATTAAAAACGCATTGTAGCGGTATTTACTCACACTAACTGTAGCAACACGTCCACAGACAGCTGTTGGACAGCACTTTGTGTACCTAACATTTCTGAAGCCGCCGGTGTTGTGCCGAATTCTGCCTGCCTGCCGAGAATTGCACGCATCTCGTGGTGCTAACGGTCATCTATGCCGAGAAAAGAGGTGGATGCAAATCTCGGCAGGGAGCCTACAAAATCTGATCTGCCGAATTATGCATCCACCTCTTTAGGTCCTTCTCAGACACTTTGCTGTGCTCATTGATCAAACAGCTTTATCGCCACATATATGTACTGAATGTCAAGGAATGGTCCTTCTAGCCTAGTGTATTAAAAAGTCCACAAAGAATTTTACAGCATTTAAAAGCATTATTTGGAGGTGCATGCAATTCTCGCAGGCAGGCAAAACTCGGCACAACACCTGGTTTGCACCTTGTGCAATGCGGAGTTAGTTAACTGTAGGAGTTCTTCCAGTCTCAAGTAGCCTACCACCTAAAAGCAAAGCACATCACATGCTACACACAAGTACATCTTATTGAACATGATTTATTTTCATCACCAATTATCATAGTAGAACAGCTTTCTCAAGCAGTTTGTGATGCATTTTGGAAACAGGAGATGAGCCCCTGGTCTAATGCGCCACCTGGCTTGAAACCTGCCGTTCGCACACATATTCTGAATGCCTTCGGCAGAATTCAAATGAGCCATTTTAATCGAGAAAATCTAGATTAATTTCAAAATTAATCTAGATTAATCTAGATTAAAAAAATCTATGCCCACCCCTAGTGCATAGACATTACTCAAAGTGTAATACACAGCAAGAACGTTTTGTTTTTGCCTAGCGGACCCTAGAGGGTTAGCGACTTCAAAACCATCTTAAAACCAACTTGATCTGAAGAGCATGAGGATCAGATGCAAACAATTCATTTGATTTAGAGACACAGCCATCTCCAATATCACATAGCTTGCTTTTGTCAGCATGAATTTAGAATTTGATGCTGTACACTTTCATTGGTCAAGACAGCTTTTAAGCTTTCTAAAATGGGAACATAATGAAAGTGTCTTGTCTTGCCTTTGTTGTCAGGACCTAATGTTATCTGTACTGGTTCTACCAGTTAAATACTTTTCATAATACTGAAGTCTTTTGTGGTGTGTGGTTAAGGTGCCACTACCGCATGTAGTGAGGCCTGCATAGGGCTTTGCTGATATACACGCTTTCCCCTAGATTTTGTAATGCCTCATCAGGGCACACCATATTCCTGGAGACCATCTGAAAACAAATCCATAGTAAACTCGCGTCGCATATCCCGAAGTACTCTATTTCACTTTCAGTCTCTAAGACTGTTGGATGCAGGGACAAGATACTTTGCCTGTAAGCCAAGGAAAAAAGAGCCATGCTTTCACTGTCTCCATCCTGGGTTGACCCTGGGAGAGTGTCTCCATCTGTTTGGACTTCACTTTGAATTTCTTTCTCGCCAATTATTGAGAATCAGCAGGTGCATAATCTGTTGTCTCAACTGATATGACTTTGAGCAACATGTGTGAAATCACACTTGCTTGTGACATTTTGGTAAATGAGATGTGTAAAGAGGATCTCGACTTTGAAAGTCTTTGCACATCCACTGTGAGGACACTTCAAGACCCTCTTGCAAGTGACACTTAAGGTGGGCTACAAGACATTTTATGCTTCCGCGACTCTTTGCCACAAAACTCCCAAGAACACTCTTTTAACTGCACAGATATATGACGCATTAAAGAGATCGGATTTCTCCCTTCATGGTGAATTATGGACAAGTGCACATTAAAAGAATTATAAGAGGAGAAGCTTCT
>JALXJV020000002.1:17887544-17912408 GCA_024633595.2 Lepomis macrochirus | reverse complement strand
CCCTGAGTTGATCATGTCTGACTGTATAAGGTTTTACCCAGAGTTTTATGATAGGCAGATTAAGGGTGCATTGAAAGCATTCAATGTCATATCATCAAATGCGGTGGTGACAGACAGAATTACTGTACGAGGCACATGCTATGTAAATGACATGCTTGTCATTTTGAGCTGTCATACTGGAGAGTTAATTCTCGGGCTTATTGCATATATTGTAGTGAAACAACAAAAGACTGTGTTTCTTGTGCTTAGACAGAGAAGTAGAGAGTGAGGGTGGTATTTTTATTTGCAAAGGACTTGATGAGCTTCTTGATTACATCCCACTCAGACACTACAGCAGAGGGGGCAGACTGCTGGTTGCTCTTAAACACAGTCCACCATGGAGTCTGTAAGGGAGAAGATCAGAAGCACATTGCCTTCACTTGAAGAAGAGCAACTGGAAACTACTATCACAAAGTTGACAGATTTGGGAGTCACAAATCTGGAAGACTGCACGTTTTTAACTGCAGCAGACTTGGATGGGATTTTATCATCTATCGAGGCGAGGCGGCTCCATTGCATTTTCCTCAGGTATGTTATGGGCTTGATCAGACATTGAACAGTACACTAACATCTTAACCTATTAAGCCCTAGGGTGCTGGGAGGTGTGGGTCACCTAGATAGACATACCCGAAATAATTTAAGAATGGTTTCACAACTATCAGTGGCTATATGCATAATCTTGGTATCTTTGGATAGGTAAGACCTCAGAGAATATATATCCAGTTTCATTAACATTGTGACTGTTACTATGCTTGGGTAAACTGTGAAAAAACCAAAGAAGAAATAAAAAAAAAATTATCCTCGCCTAAAAGTTATTCTAGATTAGATAGTGGATAACACCATGATAACAATGAAAAAATGCACAAAGATGTTACTGTTTCCATTCAGCAACTTCTTGACTACAACTGTACCAAATTTGATAGAAATGACATAAAGCAAAGTTAGCCTAATAAGGTTTGCTGCGTAGTAAGTTTAGCGCGCGTCGCCGTCGTCGTCTTCTTCTTCCTGGTTGCGCGGTGAAGCGCGCGTCTATTACGTGAACGTATGCTACGTTTCTCAAAGCAGCAAATATCGTTGTTGTGTCATATATTGTTGGAAAGCTCGCGAGATGTAGAATATAATCGCGCTGTGTTTGTAACCTGTAGTATCACCAAACGCTCACAGGATGGCAGCAAAAGACCGTGTATGAATGTCAGGCATGGCCATTAGCGTCTGCAATATAGGCCTCCGTGTCATTCATTTTCGTCGGAGAATCATATGAATAGAAGCAAAATGACCGCGAGAGGGTAAGAAACAAATATTAATCGCTGTTGATAACAATCGATTTGGGATTTAGTGGAATGTTGAGACATAAGCACAAAATTTGACACGTTAGTGGTAAAATGTGAAGTTTGGATGCGTGATTGTTCTGAAGCTGACGTGAGCTGGTTAGCTCAGACCAGAGCCCTTTAAAGAGAGAGTTGCGTCAGCGGGGGTCCAAAACGCTACATCGTCACGTGGTTCATGGAGACCGCGAGATAGTTCCCGGAAGTCCTAGGCGGGCAATTCAAAATGAGCTGAGAGAAACGACAAAACGGCGATTTTAAGCGATTTCTGGTCATTTAAAGAACAAATGCGTTGATTTACAATATGTGTACAGCACACTGACACATAAATTTAGTTAGATTACTATTTTTTTTAAAAGGAGGACATATTTTTGACAATAACAGCTACAATCACCTACCTTATAGACATTTCTGGCAAACCTTACATTGGAAAGTGTTGCAAACACAAAATTCAGATGAGATTTACCTTTCTAGCATACCTTTTAGTAATTCCATAGTACCAGGGTTAACTGAGCTTACTGACTAATGTATCTTTAGGACTTCAGATAGAACAGACAGGTGAATATCAATGATTGTCATGTATTAATTTAATAAATCTCCAATAAACTTAGAAAACAGCATGTTAAGTGGTTTGTGTCTTTGAACTGTCTGTCAGAAAAATGAGTATGAATGTTTGGTTTCCCAGCTGACGTGGAGAGGAGGAAAAAAAATGGTTGAATCAGGTCAACAGGAGCAACCTTACAATCACTAAAGAGACTAATAATAAAATATGTGAGGTACTTTTTCCACAAAGAAATAACACGTCACTGGCTTTATATTTTGTTTTATTAAAACATTACTGCAGATCATCTTCAGGCTCTATTGAACCTCTGTGCTGAGAGAGGGAGAACAAGAAAAAGGGTTAGACAAACCTACACATCTGTAAAGATTCATCCAGGTCATGTTTATCCAAGAAAAGTTGAATCTGGACATTTCAGAAGAAGGTAGTTGCTCTCAATTCAACCTTTCTTGTAAACAGCTACAGGTTTGATTGAGAAAGTTATGGATTATTAAATTTTGGAACTTCATTAACAGCTTTTGCAGCTGATGTTGGCATCAGTTACTGTATAAGCTGTTAGTGAATGTTTTGTTTTTTAAACCATTTCTCACACACAGGAACTTTGATGATGATGTGATATGAATTTGTACAAAGTAATTATATAATTAGAATTAGTTCACCAATATTAATGTGGGTAAATTAACCTGAATTGTTGTGTGGAAAATAAGCTCATAAGCTAAGACGGGATGCAGAGACTGAGAGAAAGGAAAGAAAGTATAAGAAGTATATATATTTCTTATAAATGGTATATTCATGTGTTGTTTTCTATCTCACCATGGTCCACTCAGTACTCTTTAGCATCACTGCTCCTCCACCTCACAGAGTTACTGCTCTAATACAATTAATGTTTAATATGAAGATTGTTTTATAATTTGCTAACATTCTACTTTTAGTGTTAGGGTAAATCCCCCAAAATAAATAAATAATATTTTGAAATCTTTTATTCATACATGCACCACCAATATAATTAAATTAAATCAAATACCACCCCCAAAAAATACGTATTTTAAAATAAAGTAATAGGCTGCCCCTGTTTATTGTCTGCTGCTAACTTTATCCATTGCCAGTATGTTAATTTGTTAACCGTAAATGTCCCTGAATCTTGTAGTTTAGTGGGGGAAATCCACTAACATGTTTCACTGCACATGTTAACTTAATTCAGTTTTGCTAAAAATATATTATCTCATTTTTTACACTTCTTACCTTTCAAACGTGCGTCCCAGATAGCATTTTCTATTGCTGCTCTGCTGTGCTGCTAGCATTTCATGCTAACTTCCGGGAACTATTCAGACGCTCCATGATCCGCCATTGCTGTGAAAAACTGGTCCATTGGAGTGAACGGAGATGACGCGACTCTGTCTTTTAAAGGGCTCTGGCTCAGACTATGCTATGCTTGATCAATGGAGAGAGTAGCTTCTCAAGTTTCACTCGACACCCAATAAGGGTGGGTGGAGCGATCGCATTACGTCTATTGTTGCGTTCCATTTCAACCGCCGACTATATTTATCGAATGTTATTTTTTAAACAAAACTATTAAAATTGTTGCCAAACAAATATTCTTTGTACAAAATACACATGGAGTTATGCTTTGATAGTGTTGAGCCATCTTCTTTTTGATAAAATAGGAAAAAAAATTATCACAGTATTTTATTAACCTTTTACAGGCAGTTATTTATAGTACTGTTCTGCTCGACCCTGTACCGGGTCGGTCGGTCCTAACAGGTAGTGAATTTATTTCATATAAGCTTTATTGCGATGATCAATCAGAAACATGTATATTGCAGCTCATACTACACACTGACTTTTCTCCCCACATATATATGGCAGTATCTGAGGATGATGGAGATGGATAAACTTACATTATTACATTATTTCTTTTTTCAAAGAAAATCAATCTTACTCTCACTCACAAGTAAGGCTGCTCGATTATGGCAAAAATCATTATCAGGATTATATTGGTCAATAGTGACATTATGATTTAACATTACTCAAACATGAATTCGTTGTAGTTTTTAAAAAAATCTATTTTAATAGTGGATTTTCTTGATATTTAAATGTAATTGAAAACAAAAAAGCTACAATTATCTTGTTTTCATTATGATTGAAAATACAATTTTATTAATCATCCAGCCCTATTTTCAAGTGACATTTTGTTTGGTTTTGTTCACCTTTTGGAGTTCACCACATTTTAATTGTTTTTTCCCCACTAGTGTCTCAGAGCACCCTGGATATGTCCTGTACTCCCAAGGTTTGTAGTGTTACCAAGGATCTGATGGAGATGCCAACTGTGACACATCCAGAGATGTTTCAAATCCCATTGCAGAAGTTTCCAGTTACAATGACGCGCTGAAGGAGAAGAGAAGGCCCCTACCTAAAGATAGAAGACACATGATAAGCATCATCATGGAAGACTTGATGGCTAAGGACACCAGACCAGGCAGAAACAAGCTGAAACAAGTTGCACAACAGCTGGTTGAGAGATACCCTGATTCTTTCTTAGATAAATGTGGCACAAATGTAGTGGGTCAAGGTTTTGCCTCCCTTGTTATGCAAATGGGGAATCGTGTCGAGAACATCAGGCAACAATATGCTTTCAGCCCATCCAATGAACAGAGAGCAAAGAAGAAATGCAAATCATCTGACCGTTATGGCTGTTGCCAGTGGCAACCCGAGTCACCGAATGACTTTGACAACCATGAGGAAAAAAAGAGAAAGCTGCAAGATGCCTTTAAAGAAAATGTTTTGCCTGAGAATGACATTATAAGATTAATGGCTGAAACTGCGCCCAGCGCATCACTCTGAATACTGAAGACAATGTAATCAAACTCATGGAAGAATGGCCATACCTCTTTCAATCTACCTCTCTGCTTGATCACACAGAGAAACTGATAGGATTTTCTGTACAAACCAAACTTCTGAAACAAATTGAGGAGAAGGGCAAGACCATCACTGAGTTTCTTGTGAGCAAGGGAATCACAGGAGTTTCTACACATCCATTAAAACTCCTCCAGGGCCTGATGGAATACTTTGTGGAGGAGCCAAAGGTGCTGCTACTAAAAGAAGAAGTAAGCACACAGCATAAAAAAACAAAATTTTATTGGTATTTGGTTTAGTAGGTAGGGAAAGTAGTGATGCACTGATATCAATGTTACCAATGCCTATACAGAGTCTTGCAGGGAAATTCCACAGAAAAACAACATTTTGTTATTCAGATATGTCTTTGTGTCTTCACCTCTCACAGGATGCCTTAGCAGAACTGCCAAGCACCCCGTGTGTCATAGTTGTAGGTAAGGATATTCATGTCTGCTCTTAAATATTTGGAAGTGCTGTATATTTGTTTAATTGACTGAAAAATGTATTGTCGTTATTTACATGTTTTGCAGATGAAAGAAGATACAAAATATCAGTGGATGAGTACAGTAAACCACATCATCAGCTGTTCTCTGGTTGCTGTCAGCTATGTGTTCAGCCTCTTCTAAGTTCTGAACATCATGTACCCCAAGGGAGCAGCCCTGACTCTGGAATTTATCCAGAGGTATGTTTTGACAAAGTTCTTTGTCCATTTTATAGTATACTTAGTTTTACAATGTCATGCCAAAGTGACATGATGCATTTTTTGTGTTTGCCACAGGAGCCTGCTGGGTATTAATCCAGAACGTGCGTCTAAAGTAGAAAAAAAGGGCACAAAACAGTACAGCATTCCACCAAAACTGCTTCGAATCGTGTCGGACCTAAGTGACTTCCAGAATCCTTGGAAGATTTAAAGATCATCCCACAAATTCCTTTGTTAATCACACTGTCTTTTTCTGTTGAAATATTTTAAATGTGGCACAACTCTGTAAACTCAGTTGCTGGCTGAGACAAACCAACCGCTCCTCTCTACCAGGTAACATTACCTGCAGGCAGGAAATAACGGCAGAGAGGAGGAGGAAGGACTAATGTCTGAGTTCTTCATTCTTTCCAAATGTCGCCCAGTATAGTGATGTCAAATATTGAGTTTGTATAGTGACTTTGCTGTTGCAAACTTTACTGTTGCTGCTCTAGTAAGTTATAATAATAATATTAAATTCTAGTCCTATTCTAATCTGAACAACCACGGAGCTAATAGGCACACCTTAGTGTTTGTTTATTTATGGCAAATTGGTTGGTCACCTGTGAGGCATAGGAGCCATTCTACATATTTCATTTCAAAATCTGTGTTTGGTCCCCTCCCCTCTCCTAATGTAAAGTTTTTGTTAAGTGTTGTTCAGTGTTACTATCTGATGGCGCGCCCTTACTCAGTGTAATACAGTAGTAAAACTTGTCACGTCCTGATGTGATGTCACTACGCTGTGTGTGGCGTAGGTTATGGACAGCAGCCGTCCGTCTCTGTCCTAATGATGAGATGTAAAGTGTTCGCCTTCTTGAATAAAATATGCCTGTCAGAGAGGCTAAAGTGAGATAATGGCTGAAGTCTTGCTTAATATCCGTATGCATTAATAGGAAGGTTGCGCACAACTGCTCAGCAGGTTATGGGCCCAGGCAACATTAGACACAAGTTTTTCCGGAAGAAGTTTACCGCGAAGTATGACAGGGAACTTCTACAAACCGTGCGGACCAGCTCGGAGTTAAGTGAGTGTTTTGATAAGCCTCAGAAGTTTTACCGTGATGAATTTTGTGATGGTGAACGAAGCTAACTTTAAGTAGTTTAGCAAAGAAGAAGTACAGTTAGTAGCACTTTGTAAATGATCTGCGCGCTAGCAAGATGGCAAGCAGAGCAACGGGAGTGTTGGCGCTAGGGATGTCCAGATCCGATCACGAGATTAAAAATCGGGCCCGATTTTCTCCCCCGCTCCTGGATTACAGCTGCGTTGCGGGGATTAAGGGATTTGGCAATGGGATGATGCCCCGGGTTGAGGATGCTTTGGCCAGCTATCTCTCACCCGGCCTTGCATCGTCCCTTAGGGAGCCGGCACTGCCCACCAAGCCGTGTAGCGGATAGCTTCTGCTCTGGTGGGCAAGGCTTACATGGCGACGGGCCGGGCTGATACGAGCCTGCACACAGTGGCTGTTCTGCAGGCGTATCAGGCCGACCTGTTAAAGGACATGGACCAAGGGGGGGGGAAGGGCCCTCTGAGGAGGATGTCGCAGCCCTCATCCGGCTCCTACCGCCAGTTGGAGTGTCGCTTCTCTGGGTCCCACTCAGCAAACCTGGTACTCGAGGTGGCGCTCTCGCCCACAGCCCCCTGGGAAAACGAATCTGAGGACTGTTCTTCAGTCTCGCCGGGGCCTGGGGAAGAGGTCCTGAGACTGGGACCTATGCACGACACCGGCCACCAGCCCCGAGGTGTTGGGACAGGAAGTTTGCTCACGGCTGGAGAAGGGGGCTGTGGAGCTCATTCCCGCACGTTTTACAGCCGGTACTTCATAGTTCCCAAGAAGGACGGAGGGTTGCATCCGATTTTGGATCTGTGGCTCCTGAACCGGTCTCTGAGGAGATTCAGGTGCAAGATGCTCACATCCCCGCCATCATGTGTCACATCCATTCCGAGGATTGGTGTGTCACGATAGAGATACGAGACATATTTCCATATCGCCATCTGTCCCTCTCTCAGGAAGTTCCTGAGGTTCGCCTTTGGGGGCGCAGCTTACCAGTATCAGGTTCTTCTGTTCGGCCTAGCACTCTCCCCTCGCACGTTCACCAAGTGTATGGATGCAGCTCTGGCACCACTGGGGCTCCAGGGCATCCGCATGCTGAACTACATCGACAACTGGCTCATTCTTGCCCAGTCTCGGGAGTTGGCTGTTCAGCACCAGCCCCGCTGGGGAGACGTAGCTGAGGCTGCGTCTGTATGCGTTTCCCCCAGTCGCTCTGCTCCCAGGGGTTCTGGAGCGGTTCTGTCAGGACGGTGTCAGCCTACTGTTAGTAGCCCCGTTTTGGCCGGCCCGAGAGTGGTTTTCGGACATAATCTCGCTCCTGGAGGGCCCGCCGTGGCAGGTCCCTCTGAGGAGGGCCTGGTCTTCACCCTTGCCCCGCTCTGTGGAGGCTGTGGGTCTGGCCCCTGGGGGGGCGCAGTTCCTTGAGGCGGGCCTGACGGCAGGAGCAGTCGAGACACTACTCAGCTCCAGAGCCCCGTCCTAAGGTTCCATCCAGTTTGGCAGGGTCCACGGTGCTGCAGGCGTTTCATCCCCCACCTCATGTGACGGCGGAGGACGGGAGACTTCAGAGTATTTACACTCTGAGGTCTGAGAGAATGTTTACTGTTGCTTTACTGCTTTACAGATTTAAAGTCCCCCTCCAGCCAGTTTTAACTGCCGTTTTTGATGAACGTTCTTTCTCATACAGAGAATGGGGGTGTGGTTAATAGTCGTACGTAACATTACCATGACAACCAAAAACTGACCGGCTGGAGTGTTCACTAACGATATGCTGTGTTAACATCACTACACTGTAAAGTTTAGTACACTTTACTCATTAGCAGCTGTTACTTACCCATGACAGGAACTAATGTGCGCGTATCAGCTGACAGTTTTTACGGAGGCATGAGAGTGCGCCTGCGCACGCTTGGAGAATGACGTATGACTTATGGAATTTACTATAGTCATACGTCACCACCCCATTTTAACAACTAAGCAACTTTTGCAACTTTGAGCACAAAATTAAGCTATTTGTCAAAAAATATTTGGCGAACTATGTGGGTAATCAACATTGTGAGGAAGTGACTGAGAAAAATATGAAATATCATAGAAATGTCAAAATACACTGGAGGGGACTTTAACTTTGGGGTGGGGGTGGGGAGTCAATTATTATGTGAAGATATGAAGTTTTATGGGCTGGGCTAAGCCCCAATGTTTCATGATCCTAAAAGCCACTGATGTCAGCGATGATCAATAATACTTTTCTATTTCTTTTACAGCCTTCATCTTACCTGAAGACAAGAACCCCTGCACATTTTCCAATAATTTATTCAGTGGATGTGATTGTTGTAATGCGGCATGAATTAGCAGACTGGGAGCAATTTAGAGATGACAAATTATAATACTTTTCCCTTTTGTGTTTTTTTCCTTTATATTTTAGTTTTCATGGAATTGTTGTAGAACTATACATAAATAAAAAACATTTTTTAAATCACACAAGATTTGTTTGGCTTGTTTTCAAAAGAGTTATTGTAGGTAGCCTACACTGTTAACAAACAAAAAAGTAACATTTCTATTTGCTGTACATTGACTTAATCCATCGGTTTTATTTTTACTGTAGGAAAACCATAAATTAACAGAAATGTTGAATTTTTTAATTATGGGACAAAGTCTGTAGCTGCCAGTCCATTTTCTGGTATTTTATGGATTTATTTAACATTTGTGTTTTTTTTACTGTAGATACACCATTAAATGGCAGAATTTATAGCATATATAATATATAACAGAAGATTTCTGTTTTATTTACTGTGGGCACACTGTGAATTAACAGAAAAATCGTTTTTTAATTACGGACAAAGTCCGGGTAATGAGCTGCCAGTACTTTTTCTGTTATTTTACGGATTTATTTCTTAGACTGTAAAGCAAAAAAAATCGGATCGTGAAGTGACTGAAAGCAAGTTACAAAGGCAACGACTTTATATTTAAACATTGATTAGGCTACTAATGGATAAAGACGTTATACAACACAATGACGCCACCGTGAAGGATTATGAATGCAGAAAGGGAGCGTGGCAGGGAAAGTGTGAAACAGATAAAGCAAATGACCGAGAAGCAGATGTAAAAGCAGTGGTAAAATTATACTCCAGTAGTGATAAAGTGGCCAGTTGTATGAACTCACCCGGGCAGAGAAGGTGTGTTTCTTGGGTGGCATATAGGGAAAAGACGGTGCTGCAGCCGCAGGGATGAAGATTAGTTTCTATGGCAAGTCGGAGACATAGGCAGAGGTCTTTTACCGAGGAAGTTTAGTGAGGACGTTCAGAGAAGTATCAGAGCCTTCAGGGATGTGTTCATCCATCCCGGTCCCAGAATTTGCAAATCCTACTATGTCCAACTCTTACTCTGATTGGCTCAGTCTGGCGATGACGTTTGTCTAGGTGTGACAAAAAGAGACATCCTCACGTATAAAAAAACAAACTGTTGTATTGTATTGTCCTGTCCCAGATAACAGCGGACTGTGGGGCGGATCCGCCTTCAAGCCGGTGTGACACCAAAATCTGTGACCTATCGGATTCTGTGACCCAAATGGGAAGTTAAGCGCCTGAGGCTTTGTTGACGATATGAAGCAGCTGCGGGTTGGTTGGGTTTAGGTACCAAAAGTGCCTGGTTGGGTTTTGGTCACAGAATCTGATAGGTCACAGATTTTGGTGTTACACCGGTAAAATTATAACTTCACCGGTCATAGATAAAGTTGCTTTGGTTGCCGTTTTAAATCAGGCTATATCCGATTATGGCAAGCTAAATCAGCTTAGCCTATGTTACAGCAGCTTAGCATTAATGTTAAGCTAGCTAATTTAACGTTATATGAGTTAAAAGTTAAGAATGCCCGATTTGGATGAGATGTTTCTGTCTGTGAGAGGAGTGATTTTAACATCAGTTAACTGCAGTGGTCATTTTAAGCCTGTCATGAGGGCATATTTATAAGTAACGTTATAATTCACCCCTCTAGTTAGTAACAAGCTAAGCTAATGTGATAGCCTAACTTAGATAGCAGCTTCTGTATAACTTAACCATTAACGTTACTCGTTTGAGTCCGTTTTTAGCTGATATCAATTTTGATCAATTTTGTTATATTGATGCCATTAAAAAGTATGCCGAAAAAGCCAATGTTATTAACTTAGCAGTTAACCTGACGTGGAAAGGAGGTTCTACAGACATACAGATCACCTGATGACTTGAACTAGAAAACTTGAAATGTACGTGTTTATTTGTCAGGCAGGTTAAGTTAACTAACAGTTAACTTTAACTTCAGTGTTTTTTCTGCGACCTTTAAGAGGATTTATGGACATAAATTGGCAGTTTTACATCGGAAATGTCATCCGCGGGAAGTTTACTCAAATTGAAAGATAACGTTACACTGCATCTGCAATCTTTCAGATTAATAATTCAACATTTAGGCAAAAATCCCTAAACACTAAGTAATGTTAGCAGCTTTGATGTCAGTTCGTGTTTTTTTCTTATTTGGCATTTTTCTTTTCTTCAACTTTGGTTATTGTAAAATTGATCTTAAATTTAATTCCAAGTGGCATCTAACTTGTTTGCATTATACTGTGCTTTGCTGCAGCATCCAGCTCATTCACAAGTGGCGCCAGTCTGATTTGGGGACTGCCTGCTTCTCAGCCTTTCCTGCCGCTGGTGTAAAGTAAGTAATACAGTTTTAGATTTAGCTGACTAAATTAGTATTTTGTCAAATACTGACAAAGGTCCACGTTTATTGATTTTTATAAATGAACATTTTTTTCTTTGATGTAAGAAAGGAAATAACCACAGGGCTCTAAAATCTAAGCATTTTAAGTGCATGCGTGAGTCAGCATAATTCTTTAGTGTGAAAAACTGTTTCGGTGCACTGAGCGACTTTTGAGTTTTGAAAGCCATGATAGCCCAGTCAATGTCCTTATAAGCTCTAAACATCTCAGGCTCAGTGTAACGTTAGCCGCCCATGTCGCTGTTTTAAATGAGTAAGATCAAGTCATATCAGTTTTTGCTAACAAACGTTTATTCAATGATTTAAGTTGACCAACTCAGTGGACTGAGTGTTAATGTAGCTCCAACCACTCCAACAGAATGAGGCTTTCTCTATTTTTTCTCTTTCTCTACTATTCTATGTGGGGTTCATCAATAGTGATAACTGATCAGCATATATTTTATGAACTTTAAGAATCGTTAACATATTATTACACTTAGTAAAAGTAGGCTACCATTTCCTGAAATTCAGCAAAAACGTGGCGGTAACCACGTTCAAACAATGTGAACAGCAAAGTGTCTGAAAAGGACCTTAATAAGTGAATGCATAATTCGGCAACACGGATGTTGTAGGCTAACGTTACCTGCCGATGTTTGCATCCACCTCTTTTCTCAGTATGAATGAGCGTGACCTCCCGCGAGGTGAAAGCAATTCACGGCAGGCAGGCAGAATTCAGCACAACACCTGCGCTGCAAAACATCACTAGACTTTGTAGGAGCAAGTCCTGCTCACACAGTCTACCAGAGGTAGATTGTGACATGACGCCGCTGTTTTTATTCCCGTATCCATGAAGTCGGCGAAAGTCAGCCAGTTATCTCAAACCTGTTGACTACCAGCTGCTAACTTCGACAGCTGTTTTCCAAAGTTAACACAGCTCTCCTTATTAGCTGGGCTCCTTACATGCTCGCTACTAACTGTTTTAAAGATGGGTCTCCTTGCCCACATCCTTGCCCACATGTTCCATGATGATGTTGGGAAAAGGATAAATTGGATGGCATTGGAGATGTTGCTCCTGTGTAAGTAATTGCTAACTGATACCTCTTCCAGTAGGCCTATAGATTAGACATCTAATCTATAGGCCTACTGGAAGAGGTGTTTCATGGACTATTTTTAACCTATGACTCACAGTGTTCACTCATCAAATATTTTGTAGGCCTATGTTTAAAATTATCAGTGTCCATCTGGGTCCTTTGACCGAACATTAGCATGGTCTGATTAATCAACTGCAGTCTACCCATGAAAGTGGAGATCGGGACCCTGTTTCAGAAAGCAGGATTAACAGAAAACTGGGTTACTCAATCAAACACTGATTGAACAATAGTTTTTCATGTTGTAGTCGCACTGATTGGAACATATCATTGTTATGTTGGAGATGATGTGAATATTCCTGAGATGACTGTGGTGCAGCTGAAACAAATAAATGTATTTTAAAAGTGAGTTTTTCATTAAGCTATTAGCTGCTGATAGTCTGAATGTGTTTTGACATAATCATTTCATTAAAAGTGAAATGAGCAAGATTTTACTAATTTAAAATAGACTAGCCTACAACTATGCAATTTGTTTAAACCTAGGCACATTTTCCACTGCAAAAAAATAATTAATTGGTTAACCTACAGGGTCGTGACTTTACAATTACCAGGTGGCTGATTGTCACCTGCATTTTGTCCCGTCAGGTTACAGCTGAATAAATATAGCCTACCTATTTAAAATTAATGTAATGGGCTATAGGAAAATTCCAGCAATTTATCGTTCATTAAGGAGCTCCAACCATAGACTGTAAGTGGACGTAATCATCGTGATGTCACCATTGGTTTGTGGACTGCCGTATAGGCTGCCGCCATGTTGAGTTTTTGCAACTAGCAGCACTAGACGTGACCTTATTTGGGCGAGACAGTGGCGCTAACGACCATATGTGGTACTAGTTAGCTTGCTTAGCTACGTGCAACTGTAATTCACTTTAAATGTCATTTTAACAGGGCTGATTACTTTGTCTTGTGAACAACAGTCTAAAAACTAAGGCTATGTTCAGACTGCAGGCCAAAGTGACCCAAATCCATTTGTTTTGCTCATATGTGATTCAGATCTGATGATTTTATGACAGTGTGAACAGGAATCTGATCTTTTCCAGTTCAGAATTGGGCCACTTCCATATGTGATCCAAATCTGATACAGATTGGATCTTTTTAAATGCGACCTGAGTGTGGACACTCAGGTCGGAATTGATGCGACTTTGACGTCACTCAAGAGCAGCTGTTGTCACAGTTCTGCGGTAGACGTGAACGAACAAGCTCCACAAAAGCCATAATTATATGTGTGGCTCTCTTCCTCATCTACCATGCTATCATCTGCTCACGGGGCTGTCACCTTTAACATGAATGTAGCTAGCTAGCACTTCTAGACTGTATGAGACGCCCTAGAGCGTCAAATAACTACACTTTGTCCCTTTTTCTGAAAGCGTCGATATTGGACGCCCTGAGATGGCTCGGAAATCCCAATCTGGTAAATAATGAAAGAGCAACGCTGAATAAAATGTAATATATTGTTAACGTACTGACTCTTTCCTCCACTGCTGTTTTTAAAGATATATGTCATGGTCCATGTTGGCACGCACTCATATTTATATCTCCACCCGATTAAAATGGATGCTCTTTCTGTGAGACATATTGAACAACCTCCAGCTCTAGCTTGAGCTCATATGCTTCTCTGACACGTGGACTGGTATTTCTACAGTTTGGGGACATAAACATTAAAATCCACAGATGTTATGTCACATCTAGCGCTCGTTGGCAGTTGCCCTTTTCTTTCAAGAGAAATTTACATATGAATGAGGAAACAATGGAGATGGAGTAATGAATATTTTAGGTGTGTACAGATAAGTAATAAAAACTGGGGTGGCAAGGAAATGGAAATAAAGAACCAATTACAAAACAAGGATTTTAATAAAAAAGACTTGTTTTATGTAAAATGTTGTTTCTAGCAATTGTTTCCCTCCCAAAGAACAGACAATTAAGAAAATAATTAAAAATAACATTGCAGTAAAATTTATATGGGGAACCTCCAGAGAAGTAACAATCATGAATTAATGTCCAAAAGTAATAAAATGTAGGCTCTGTTGCTATAGACCTGGATTTAAAACTAAAGATTGTTTTCTCTACAATTCATCAGACATTAAAAGAAAGGTAATGTGGACTGGTGAAACCCTGTGCTGGACCAAGAAAAAAAGGACCTGCAAGGAACTTGAAAAGACAAAGGACACAGGACAAAAGAGACGCACACCTTGGTTCTTTTAGTTTATGTTTTATAATGGAATGAGTCCCTTTTACAATTTTACATGCTGTAATTTCTCCCTTTGTATACTTTCCAGAAAAAGTACTACACTACTGTTTAAATACAACTGCAGATGAAAAGTAGCCTTTCTGGCTTACTGGCATATTTTCATTACGCACTGTCCCTGTAAAATAAAATAAGACATTAAACCAAACTGAATCTCTTTTTAAATGGTCAATAAAGAGGAAATTAATTGTCAGTTGCTTCATTATTTTTTCTTTTACAGACGCTCTCTTATCCCGAAAATCCTTCATCTAGAAGAACAGCCACATAGTTGAGCTAGTAGAAAAAGTAAATACAGTAAACAAGCTAATCATATTTTTCAGTCCAACAAATGATAACCAGGGTTTTTACCTCAACATTCACAAGAGAAACAGCATCTAAACAAGTGTAGTGTGCTTTATTATGCGCTGTCCCTCAACTCCTTGAGGTTTACAAGCAAGGTGAATTGTGTAAGTGGGACTGCAGGTACCAACAGGAATTAGAGCGTTTTAAAAAAAATATAACTCTGCTCTTCCCCTGTCATTCATGGCACAATGTATCGTACCTACACACAAACTTGTAGAAGAGATTTCATTTCCTTGATCGTGGTGAAGAGGAGGTCTGTTTGTTTGTCTGGGAAAACCCTGAAAGTAAATAGATTCAGTTGGAGAGGAGTTATCTAATGTCCTAAAAAATAAATAGGAAAATCTAATTAAATGGCTTGTTAAATATTTTTGCTGTGCGTTTACTTTAGGGCTGCAGCTAACGATGATTTTAGTATTCAATGCTTTGATAGATTATTTCAATGATTCATCAATGCGTTGTTTAAGAAGTAAGTAGTTAGGAAACATCAGACCTACAACCAGACAGTTACTTTACTAATACAAACAAATTCCTGCTGCACAACTTGCCATCATGTGATGAAAGTCTTGAAGGCGTTCACACTACATGACTGATCTGTGTCAGGGGTAACACACACTACGGGAGCTACAGCGGCTCTGTGACCTGATGCTGGTTTCCAAACCACTTTTTGTCAAAAAAACACAGGAAATCCTGCACACGAAGGATACCATAAATACCATAAAATCACAGTATCTCACTATGGCAAATGCATTTGAACTTGAACTTGATACATGAACATGTGGTCACACTTAAGTGCCATAGTCTTACCTCTCCTATGCCTGAACAGAATGTATCTTTGCAGCTTTCGGTGAGTGAGCAGTTCCTGCTGTTGAATTGGCATTTTATTTCCATGTCATTTCCAGCTCGAATTTCAAACTTGCTGATGACCGTGGAAGTTTTCATGGTGATCTTGCATCATAGCTATATAGTTTGCCCTGGCTCTTTGCTCATTCACTTGACCATGTCTCACAAAACTTTAAATACTAACTGTTAATTAAGTTGTATTTGTCTGAATGACATTTACTGCCTATCAACATTAACCTAGGTGTTGTACTCTGACCACTCATAAATGCTTGTGCTTATGATTTACTTGGAATATGCTTAGACTCATTGACATGGCCAAACAGGTTATATCGAGACAAGTAACTACTTAGTACTATCACGATAACTACAAAATTGAAATACTGCACTATAGGCTATGCCACCCACAGAGGATGCCAAGCACTGCAACAACTGCAAAATTCATACTTTATTTTACACTTCAGTGTCTTAAATTAATAAACTTGTGCAAAAATTCCACAAGCATAACAAGCTCTGTTACAGTTCAACGATGAAAAGACATGGTCAAACTACAGAAATGATTTTGCTCGGCAATGTTGTGCAACTTAGACTAGCACCCAGCAAGAAGCTTGCTCAGACCATAAAGCTGCTGTTAACAGCTCGCTGTGCAGTGAGGTGAGATCCACAGTCACTCTTACTATGCAGGATGGCACCAAATTACTTCATTGATGAAAAATGACAATAATACTGCATACCATCCTGTTAAGCCACAACATATTACCACACGGTAAATTACTTACCCCGTGACACCCCTAGGAACTACACAAACCAAACCTTCATGTTTAATTGTGCTTTACGCACCTTGTTGTCTCAGTGGAAAACTGAGACGAGCACAGATCGCAAATCGTTTTCGTCAAGGATACAGTTTTCTTTGGTTGGAAAGCCTTGCAGAATACTTATACTGCGTACCAGCAGTGATGGAAGATATTTGACTTAAGAAAAAAAAAATAGCAATACCATAGAGTATAAATATGTTGTGACATGTGAAACTCCAGCAGTAAAATGTAAACTTAAATTAAGGAACAAAAGCATGTGCCTCAATATATACTTTAAAGTATCTTGTTGTTATTGGAGGCACTTAGTTACATTTTATCACTGTACCTGTGGGAGTGGCCCATAATGACAGACACGATGGCACTTTTATTTGGCTTATACTCTTTTCACTGTGATGAAACATCTCAAAAAACATCCTGCACCCTTCATCTGATAATCTAATATCAAGAAAACCAGGGCCGTAAACACGACAGGTCTCTTGTTTATGAAGTTAATGTTGCGGATCTCTGCATATTGGACATCCCTCTGCCCAACCCTTATATAAACAGCAGCAAACATGCAATACTTCAGAGCTGATGGATGAGAACATGCCACACCTAAACCTGCCTTACTGGTGCAATTAGCCATGAGAACAGTCCCATCTTCCTGTACTTGATCCGGGTGTGTATTGCGGTTACACTGAGGCTTGTGTATGCTTCACCTGCAAATTCAGGAAAAGTAAATCAGCAAATCGGCAAAAGTAAAGTTAACAAACTACAGGTTAGTTAACTAGATTAAAACAAGTGATTTAAAGTGGGAGCATGTATAACTTTATTCTGGACAGCTAGAATAAGCTATGTTTACATTAGTAAAGTTAGTGATATGGTTGAATTATTTTATGTTGCTACTTACTGGAGTAGGGGTCCTGACGTGGCTGATATTATGAGATGACATTTCAGTTTAGTGATGCTTCCCTTATTTGTATAACGTTATCAAATGAAATGAAAGACAGCTCTTTATATTACGCTCCATAATAAGCATAGTGGTGATTTAATTTAGAAGAAGGATGATGATGAGAAGAGACAAGTGGTAAGGTAATTTTTTATAATGTAATTTGAATTAAGGCGTGCGTGGTAATGTTACACCAGGCGACTCAGGCCTAATATTAACGGACACGTACTTAATATAATTGTTAGTTATTATTACTTTATATTTACTTATTTAATTTGCAAGTTGATGTTTAGTCATTAATAGAGACAGAGTAACTAATGAAAAAAGTCGGTATTTGGAACGCGGTGCATAGCTTGCTGTCCGTCAATTATGCTGAATCAACATTGCTTGCTTGTGTAGCCTGATGGTCTCCAGCAGCCGTTGTGGGCAGATCAGGATAATCAGACAGATGAGAAATCCTTAGAACAGCTACTTTAAGTTTATAGTCCGTTGGTGCCTCCTAGTGGCCCTGTAGGGAGTGTACTTGAGACCACCTCTTGCCGCTTTTCCTGTTTATTCTCCGGTAGAGACACATGCGTGACACTGCAAGCACGTTAGTGGCCTTAGCACACAGCTCGGTAGGAAGTTCACCAAAGCTAACTCACGGGCTATAATTTAAAGTTAGTGAAGATAACGAAACAGAGATTCTTGGAGTGGAAAGAGGGGTTACACAACGGCCACGGAGCTGCCGACCGGTCCAAGCCGGTGTGTTAACGGAGTATTCCGGTGAGTTAGCTGCTAGCTGAGCAACAAATTAGCACCTTGGCTATTGTTGACCCTGAAAACTGCTGTTAACCCGATAGTGTTGTTGCTATGTAAACCAGCTGGGAATATGCTAAAGATACATAAATCATTGGTGGTATGTTTTTTATTACTGTGGAATGCATGAGTTGTAGGAAGAGTGTTCAATTGGTAATAATTTAATGTCAGCTATGAGCAAATAGCAGTCTACATAAATATAGTCTTCTAAGTTGGGGTAAAATAGTTCATTAAGTTGACCCAAAGTTAAAGCTGTGTGTATAAAATACATGGTTGATGAGTTATGGGATATGTAATATGTAATTGTGTGTGTATTGAATAGTTCCTGTGAAGAAATAATAAGTGAACTGTTCAAGGACAACTGAGTGATTCTCTGCACATTTTGTGCAGGCTGTTTTTTTTTGTGAGACTGTGCAATAGACTTGAATTGAGCGGACTGAGCCTCCATCATTCCATTGCTTCTGGGAATCCACCGTGACTATCATCTGCTCATCTGGATTTTTGCCATCTTCAACTCCATTGCATCCTCCTCTCGTCGCCCCTCTCTTGGGAGCCTGGATGGACTGGACTTCTTAACTAAGGGTGGTAGGACTTAAGTGCATCTAAAACTTCTGGAACACTGCTGGACAAAGGTGTAGAGACTCATATATTTTACATGTATTTTCTGGGGTTTCTGTGAAGAAATTTTGACTGTTATTTCTGTGATCTCATATATCTTTTGTTCTCCTGTTTTGGTTGGACCTTTAACAATTGAAAATATGTGGTAGTAATTCCTGGTCTCTAAACCGACTGTTCTAATACCATTTCGAACTACTAGTCATCTCCAATGGAGTGTTAGGGATTTTAGAGAGACATATGCAGTAGGCATTTAGTATTGTTTTATGGTTAGTGATTGTTACCTACTGTGGTTTTGGTCATTGATGCCCTAAAGGAGTACAATCCAAATGTTACTGTGACACTTGTGAGGTGCCTAGGTGGGTTGCTTTGTTCTGTAGAACATTGGGTAGGAGAACACAAGCCACAATATAATCCTTTTGACATAAGTTAACTGAGTTGGTGTGTGTTTCATTAATCGGGGGAGTTAAATGGTATCATTGTGTGCCTTACTGCTTCCTTGTGCATTTAGCCTCCTCATAGAACCTAGATATCTTCTGATGTACCTGCAAGCTTAGGGGATAGTAGTACCCCGCGGGTTACACTTGCAAGTAACGTTGTGATCCAGCCCAGCTCTGGGCTACAGACCGCATAGAGACAGACGTAGCTCCTATGAATTTTTAACCATTAGAGAGAAAGAAAGTAAAAAGGAAGAGAAAGGGCAATCATTTGACAGTCAAAATCAAAATGAAGTTTAAAATAAAGCGGTTAAATACTAGCATTTTCTTCTGGTCTTCATTGAATAAGTAATTAAAGATTATTATTGTTAATTGTTAATTAACAATAATCTATATACTAATGACACTGTAAAATGTTTGTTTTTTTACTGTAAAATGTAAAAATTGTTTTTATTAGATTTATGTATATATTTTATTACTAAATATTTTATATGCACATTTGGCTAATGATTGTTCGCTGTAATAGTGTTTTTGTAGTTGGAATATCTAAAAAAAAATAAATACCATCTCAAATTAGAATCTTTAGTAGAGAGTTCCTCTCCGGTGAACCATCACCTTATCGTGGTGGAGAGGTTTGCGTGCCCTGGTGAACCTGGAGGCTGTGTTGTCTGGAGCCTAGTGCTCCTGGTAGGGTCTCCCAAGGCAGAGAGGTTCCAGGTGAGGGGCCAGACTAAGAATGGTTCACAAAACCCCTGATGGCAAATCATAAAAGAGGTGGAAAAACCCTGCCCGGAGGAAGCCCGGGGCCCCCGTCTGGAGCCAGGCCCAGAGGGAGGGCTCGTCGGCGAGCGCCTGGTGGCCGGGTTTGCCACGGAGCCCGGGGCCGGGCACAGCCCGAAGAAGCTACGTGGCCCCCCCCTCTCCATCCCTTGGACCCACCATCCATCGGAAGATCCGCAGGGGTCGGGTGCACTGCCACATGGGTGGCGGTGAAGGCCAGGGGCCTCGACGGACCAGACCCGGGCGGCAGAGGCTGGCTCTGGGGACGTGGAACATCACCTCTCTGTGGGGGAAGGAGCCGGAACTTGTGCAGGAGATGGAGCGCTACCAATTAGATCTGGTGGGGCTGACCTCCACGCACAGTCTTGGCTCTGGAACCGTGCTCCTTGATAGGGGATGGACTCTATTCTTCTCTGGAGTTGCTCAAGGTGTGAGGCGCCAGGCGGGTGTGGGGATTCTCACAAGTCCTGAGTGCCGCTACGTTGGAGTTTACTCCGGTGAACGAGAGGGTCGCCTCCCTACGCCTTCGGGTAGCGGTGGGGAAAACTCTGACTGTTGTTTGTGCATATGCACCAAACAGCAGTTCAGAGTATTCTGCCTTCTTGGAGACCCTGAATGGAGTCCTGTATGGGGCTCCAGTAGGGGACTCCATAGTTCTGCTGGGTGACTTCAACGCACATGTGGGCAATGACGGAGTTACCTGGAAAGGCGTGATTGGGAGGAACGGCCCCCCTGATCTGAACCTGAGTGGGTGTTTGTTGTTGGACTTCTGTGCTAGTCATGGATTGTCTATAACAAACACCATGTTCGAGCGTAAGGATGCTCATAAGTGTACATGGTACCAGAGCACCCTAGGCGAAGATCAATGATCGATTTTGTAATCGTTTCATCTGATTTGAGGCCGCATGTTTCGGACACTCGGGTGAAGAGAGGGGCGGAGCTGTCAATTGATCACCATCTGGTTGTGAGTTAGGTCAGGGGGTTGGGGAAGACTCTGGACAGACCTGGTAAGCCCAAACGGGTAGTGCGGGTGAACTGGGAACGTCTGGTGGAAGCCCCTGTCCGTGAGATCTTCAACTCAAACCTCTGGCGGAGCTTTTCTGGCATCCCTGTGGAGGTTGGGGACATTGAACATGAGTGGGCAATGTTCAAAGCCTCTATTGCTGAAGCTGCAGCGGAAAGCTGTGGTCTCAAGGTCTTAGGTGCCTCAAGGGCGGTAACCCTCGAACACCGTGGTGGACACCGGTGGTCAGGGAAGCCGTCCGACTGAAGAAGGAGGCCTTCGGGATTTGTTGTCTCGAGGACTCGGAGGCAGTTGCAAGGTATCGACAGGCCCGAAGGACTGCAGCCTCTGCTGTGGCAGAAGCAAAGCAGCGGGTGTGGGAGAAGTTCGGAGAAGACATGGAGAAGGACTTTCGGTCGGCACCAAAGTGTTTCTGGAGAACTGTCCACCATCTCAGGAGGGGGAAGCGGGGAACCGTCCAAGCTGTGTACAGTAAGGATGGGACCCTGTTGACCTCAACTGGGGAGGTAATTGGGCGGTGGAGGGAACACTTTGAGGAACTCCTAAATCCGACTGACACGCCTCTCTAGTAGAGGCAGAGCTGGAGGCTGATGGGGTTTCTCGTCAATTTCCCTGGAGGAGGTCACTGAGGTAGTCAAACAACTCCACAGTGGCAAAGCCGGGATTGATGAGATCCGCCCAGAGATGCTAAAAGCTTTGGGTGTGGAGGGGCTGTCATGGATGACACGTCTCTTCAACATTGCGTGGAAGTCGGGTACAGTGCCCAAGGAGTGGCGAACTGGGGTGGTGGTTCCCCTGTTCAAAAAGGGGGACCAGAGAGTGTGTGCCAATTACAGGGGTATCACACTTCTCAGCCTCCCTGGTAAAGTCTACGCCAGGGTGCTGGAACGGAGGGTTCGGCCGATTCTCGAACCACAGATCGAAGAGGAACAATGCGGTTTTCGTCCTGGTCGTGGAACAACTGACCAGCTCTTTACTCTCACAAGGATCCTGGAGTGGGCTTGGGAGTATGCCCATCCAGTCTACATGTGCTTTGTGGATCTTGAGAAGGCATATGACCGGGTCCCTCGGGAGATACTGTGGGAGGTGCTGCGGGAGTATGGGCTGAGGGGGGCCCTTCTTAGGGCTATCCAATCCTTGTACATCCAAAGCGAGAGTTGTGTCCGAGTACTCGGCAGTAAGTCGGACTCTTTCCAGGTGGGAGTTGGCCTTCGCCAGGGCTGCGCTTTGTCACCAATCCTGTTTGTGATATTCATGGACAGGATATCGAGGCGTAGCCGTGGCGAGGAGGGGCTGCGGTTCGGTGGGCTTGGGATCTCGTCACTGCTTTTTGCGGATGATGTGGTCCTGATGGCATCATCGGCCCGTAGCCTTCAGCTCTCACTGGATAGGTTCGCAGCAGAGTGCTTGGCGGCTGGGATGAGGATTAGCACCTCTAAATCTGTGGCCATGGTTCTCAGCAGGAAACCGATGGAGTGCCAACTCCAGGTAGGGAATGAGTCCTTGCCCCAAGTGAAGGAGTTCATGTACCTCGGGGTCTTGTTCACGAGTGAGGGGAGACTGGAGCAGGAGATTGGCCGGAGAATCGGAGCAGCGGGCGTGGTATTGCACTCGCTTTACTGTACCGTTGTAACGAAAAGAGAGCTGAGCCGTAAGGCAAAGCTCTCGATCTACCGGTCAATTTTCGTTCCTACCCTCACCTATGGTCATGAAAGCTGGGTCATGACAGAAAGAACGAGATCGCGGGTACAAGCGGCCGAAATGGGTTTCCTCAGGCGGGTGGCTGGTGTCTCCCTTAGAGATAGGGTTTGAAGTTCGGCTATTCGCAAGGAGCTCAGAGTAGAGCCGCTGCTCCTTTGCGTTGAAAGGAGCCAGTTGAGGTGGTTTGGGCATCTGGTAAGGATGCCTCCTGGACGCCTCCCTAGGGAGGTGTTCCAGGCACGTCCAGCTGGGAGGAGGCCTCGGGGAAGACCCAGGACAAGGTGGAGAGATTATATCTCCACGCTGGCCTGGGAACGCCTCGGGATCCCCCAGTCAGAGCTGGCTAATGTGGCTCGGGAAAGGGAAGTTTGGGGTCCCCTGCTGGTGCTGCTGCCCCCGCGACCCGACCCCTGATAAGCGGATGAAGATGGATGGATGGATGGAGTAGAATTTGTAATCTCAATTTGTAATCAATAGAAGAATATGTTTTAATCACTTTAGAAGGAAGCAAAGAAATCACTGGTCCAACTTCTCCCTCTTTTTAAAGTGTGGAAAAGGGAAAATAAGTTCAATGATCGAGACTCCAGCAACACCTGTAGTATATGCAACAACTTTATTGAAGATTTGTTAGATTGGGGTTAGATTGTATACAGTTACTGGTTTGCGGTGGCAATACTCCATTATTCACTGCAAGGCAGGGCCCCAAAATTATCCTGCTTAGGGCCCCCAGATTTACAGAGCCGGCCCTGGTTAAGATCCTCCACATCTAAAAACAGAAGTCATGCATTTCAATTCAGTCAATTTATTTATTTATTTTTATTATTTCATAGCAGGCCCATCAGCCTCCACCTCTACCTCCATCATTGGTGTCATCCAAGAAGCTGACAATGCAAGTTTAGACCGGTGTCATGAAGATTATTGATTTACATTCGGGGCAACAGCAAAACATCCCGGGCTAAAGCCCCGGAAAAATGACCTGGCTGCGCTGTTGCCTCCAAGGATTTGCCTCCAAGGACCATAACTGACCCACCACCAAACGGTCATGCTGGATAATGTTGCATGCAGCATAGCGTTCACCAGTGGTGGGCAGATACCGGTCGGGCTGCTGGGTTGATGCTCTTCTACAGGCCTATCCAGCCCACCTCCTGGTTTCTCCTCCATGCTCTTGAGACTGTGCTGGGAGACAGTAAACATTCTTGCTACGGCAAATTTAAAAAAAAAAAAAAAAAAGCTGGACTACCGGTGCAGCCTGGATGGGCTGCAGGTACCGGTACCGCCTCAATCTACCAATAATGACAAGGAATGCAGCAAAACGCATAACAATCAGTCAGGAAAGAAAAGGAGAGAGCAACTCACTTGTCACTTTCACTTGCACCAAAACAGGTTACAGGTTACACACTACCAAAACTGGTCACAAACACAGTTATGCTTCATAACTGGACAGATTGATGTCACTGAAGTTTAATTGACAGGAAGAAGTTATGCTGTGATGATTAAGCGTTCCCTTACTTTTTCAGCAGTGTATTAAGAAGTGTTTCCAACGTTCAGTCTATCCTGCAGCTAGTAACTGGTAAAAGTTGCCAGTGGGAAAGATCTGTAAAAAGGTAGCAAGTGGAGTTTAAGATGTGATTGTTTTGTCAATCTTGTATTTCCAAGGTCAGGCATGGCCCAACAGTAATTTCTTTGCCATATGTACTGTGATGCTACAACAACCAGTAAACTGTTACCTGGATTCGTGTCAGTGGGAGGACTTTTGAAGAGGAGATAAACAGGGAGATATTCAGTGTGAGCAGATAATAGAAAAAAATAGTAATGAGCTGTTTCAAGGTTCAGACACACATGGTCGATAATCACACATCAGGACTTTGCGTTTT
>JALXJV020000002.1:17673816-17887044 GCA_024633595.2 Lepomis macrochirus | reverse complement strand
GATCGGCCTAAAGGTGGCGCTGTAATCGAAGCTCAAATACGGTCAGAAGCCCCATTGAAATGAATGGGATTTCAAACCAGCACACATTTTCATAAGGTTTGGAATGCCCGATCAACACCAAACTTGAGGACCTTATGCGGCTGGACTTCCCGAAGGCCTGTGTAAAATTTGGTGTCAATCGGCCAAACGGTGGCGCTCTTCATCATATCTTAAAAAAACTCCCATTCACATACATGCATTTTATATCTCCACTACCGCCGGTCCGATTGACACCAAGTTTGGGTCATTTGTTACCCATGGGGCCCTGATGATACCATAACAATTTGGTGCAGTTCGGCCAAAAGGCGGCGCTGTAATCGAACCTCAAATCGGTCAGAAGCCCCATTGAAATGAATGGGATTTCAAACCAGCACACATTTTAACAAGGTTTAGAATGCCCGATCAACACCAAACTTGGGGACCTTATGCGGCTTGACTTCTCGAAGGCCTGTGTCAAATTTGGTGCCAATCGGCCAAACGGTGGCGCTCTTCATCATAAATCAAATAACTCCCATTGACTTACATGCATTTTATATCTCCACTACCGCAGCTCCGATCGACACCAAATTTGGGTCACTTCTTCACCGAGGGGCCCCGATGACAGCTGAGCAATTTGGTGCGATTCGGCCAAAAGGCGGCGCCGTAATCGAAGCTCAAACGCCGTCGCTAAGCCCATTCGTTTCAATGGCATTTTCAAACACGCCGCATTTCGCCTCGGTTCGGAGCGGCCCGTCGAGACCTCACTCGGGGACCTCACGCGGGACGTCAGTGGCGCCGGGACGACTTCAGCGCCCTCAGCGGTGAGGGGCGACTGGCGACAGGTGGCTTGGACCCGTTTACAACTGCTCGCAGTTCTAGTTAGGGTCCAAGCCTGGCTTGGAACCGCTTAGTAACGGTCCATACATGGCTGGGAACCCTAGTAATCGTTAGGGTCAAGCCCAGCTGGACCTGCAGAACAGCGGTTCCCATACCACAAGTGGCTGGGAACCCTATTGTTTTCGCTCAGATTTTTATTATTTTTTTTCTTCCGTGCATAAAACTCATACTGCAGCATACCCCATAACTGCTAGGGACGCGAAACTCACAAGGTAGGTTCGCAGCCTCAAGAGTACCTCAGGCGCAAAAAATCGCACACTTCTACCGCTAGGGGGCGCTGTAAGCAAGGTCAACGCGTTTGGGCTTGGATCTCCCGCCTACGAGGGCGTATATCAAAAACCTTATATCCACACGTTCGGGGGATCCACCTGAATCTCCTGGTATAGGCCACGCCCATTTCCGCCTAAACTTTTTTCGAGCTACATCGCGAAAACTGAAAAACCTATTTTAATTAACTCCTCCGAAGCCGCAAGTCCGATCGACACGAAACTTGGCACGGATAATCTCTGGACCGAGCTCTACAAAGTTTGTAGAGGGAATTTTGATCCAACAAAAACTGTCGCAATTATACACTAATAAACGTTTGCGAAAACGCTGCTAACAGGAAATGAGGTCATAACTTCGGATTGGAATGGCCGATCGACACCAAATTTGGACCACTCATTAGGGACGCCCCTGAGGGCCTGTGCAAAATTTGGTGCAACTCGCCCTAGGTGGCGCTCTTTAATCCAGAAAATTAGTTCCTCTATAACCACAAGTCACATTGACATGAAACCAGTGCAGAATTGTTCAGCATGGTCCCCTGATGCCAGGCACCAAAGGGGACCCTACTGTGCCCATAGGTGGCGCTGTTATTGCAAATTAAAAAGTTTTCAAAATCCCATTGACTTACATGCAATTTATATCTCCAGAACCACAAATCCGATTGACACCAAATTTGGGTCAATTGTTACCCATGGGCCCCTGATGACACCACAAAAATTTGGTGCAGTTCGGCCAAAAGGTGGCGCTGTAATATAAGCTCAAATGCCCCATTCATTTCAATGGGATTTTCAACCAAAGCACATTTTGCCTCATAACTACGGCCTAGTACATCGCACATTCATAAGTCTTATGTCTCCGTGTTTGGGGGATGCTCCCGATTCCGACGGTATAGGTCACGCCTCTCATGCGATGACGATTTCATTTTCTTGAAATCGCAAGAAATCGAAAACCTATTTTAATTAACTCCTCCGAAGCCGCAAGTCCGATCAACACGAAACTTTGCACAGAGCATCTCTGGACCAAGCCGAAGAAAGTTTGTAGAGGGAATTTTGATTCGACAAAAAAAGGCCGAATTACAGGCTAACAAATATTTGCGAAAACGCTTAGAAACACGAGTACAACATAACTCTGGCTTGGAAAGGCCGATCAACACAAAACTTGAGGACCTTATCTGCCCTGGCCCCTAGAAGGCCTCTGCAAAATTTGGTTCATTTCGCCGCTAGTTGGCGCTACCCAAAAAAATTCCCATTGACTTACATTCATCTCATATCTCCATAACCACAAGTCTGATTCTAACCAAATTTCGGTCAATTGTTTCTGATGGGTCCCTGATGACACCACAAAAATTTGGTGCACTTCGGCCTCAAGGTGGCGCTGTAATCTAAGCGCAAATGCCCCATTCATTTCAATGGGAATTTCAACCAAAGCACATTTTGCCTCATAACTACGGCAAACTACATCGCACATTCATAAATCTTATGTCTACGTGTTTGGGGGATTCAGCCGATTCCGATGGTATAGGACACGCCTCTGTGCGATGACAATTTCATTTTGCGAAATCGCAAGAAATGGAAAACCTATTTCAATTAACTCCTCTGAAGCCGCAAGTCCGATCGACACGAAACTTTGCACAGACCATCTCTGGACCGAGCCGAAGAAAGTTTGTAGATGGAATTTTGATCCGACAAAAAAACGGCCAAATTACGGGCTAACAAATATTTGCAAAAACGCTAAAAACACAAAGTTTAACATAACTCTAGCTTACAAAGGCCGATCAACAAACAGCTTATAGACCTTATCTGCCCTGGCCCCTAGAAGGGCTGTGCAAAATTTGGTGCAGTTAGCCGCTACTTGGCGATACCCAAAAAAATTCCCATTGACTTACATTCATTTCAGATCTCCATAACCGCAAGCCACTTTCATTTACAAATATGGTCTTTTCTGCTCCACTGGCAACGTTTTGGCTCTGGGGCCCGTGATTATGGCACAATTAATCATGGCGGGCCCGGGACGACTTCGACGCCATCTCGGCAAGGGCGACTGGCGACAGGTGGCTGGACCCGTTACAACTGCTCGCGAGTTCTAGTTAGGGTCCAGCGGCTGGGAACCCGCGATTACAAGCATCGCGGTTCCCAGTACCAGCGTGCTGGGAACCTATTGTAATCGTTCTAGTTTTATTATTATTCTTCCGTAGCTAAAACTCACTACTGCAGCCTAGCCGGTAACTGCTAGGGACGCGAAACTCACAGGGTAGGTCACACTCATTGTCAATGACCTCAGGCGCAAAAATCCGCACACTTCTACCACTAGGGGGCGCTATAAGCAAGGTCAACGCGTTTGGGCTTGGAACTCCCGCCTACGAAGGCGTATATCAAAAACCTTATATCCACGCGTTCGGGGGATCAAGCTGAATCTCCTGGTATAGGCCACGCCCATTTCCGCCTAGACTTTTTTCGAGCTACATCGCGAAAACTGAAAAACCTATTTTAATTAACTCCTCCGAAGCCGCAAGTCCGATCGACACGAAACTTGGCACGGATAATCTCTGGACCGAGCTCTACAAAGTTTGTAGAGGGAATTTTGATATCGACAAAAAATGGCGCAATTATACGCTAACAAACGTTTGCAAAAACGCTACTAACAGGAAGTGAGGTCATAACTTCGGATTGGAATGGCCGATCCACACCAAATTTGGACCAGTCCTTTGGGACGCCCCTGAGGGCCTCTGCAAAATTTGGTGCAACTCGCCCCTAGGTGGCGCTCTTTAATCCAGAAAATTAGTTCCTCTATAACCACAAGTCACATTGACATGAAACCAGTGCCAAATTGTTCAGCATGGTCCCCTGATGCCAGGCACCAAAGGGGAACCTAATGTGCCCATAGGTGGCGCTGTTATTGCAAATTACAGAAAATGTTTTCAAAATCCCATTGACTTACATGCAATTTATATCTCCAGAACCACAAATCCGATTGACACCAAATTTGGGTCAATTGTTACCCATGGGCCCCTGATGACACCACAAAAATTTGGTGCAGTTCGGCCTAAAGGTGGCGCTGTAATCGAAGCTCAAATGCCCCATTCATTTCAATGGGAATTTCAACCAAAGCACATTTTGCCTCATAACTACGGCAAACTACATCGCACATTCATAAGTCTTATGTCTACGTGTTTGGGGGATGCAGCCCATTCCGATGGTATATGACACGCCTCTGTGCGATGACGATTTCATTTTCCGAAATCGCAACAAATGGAAAACCTATTTTAATTAACTCCTCCGAAGCCGCAAGTCCGATCGACACGAAACTTTGCACAGAGCATCTCTGGACCAAGCCGAAGAAAGTTTGTAGACGGAATTTTGATTCGACAAAAAAAGGCCGAATTACAGGCTAACAAATATTTGCGAAAACGCTAAAACACGAAGTATAACATAACTCTGGCTTGGAAAGGCCGATCAACACAAAACTTGAGGACCTTATCTGCCCTGGCCCCTAGAAGGCCTCTGCAAAATTTGGTTCATTTCGCCGCTAGTTGGCGCTACCCAAAAAAATTCCCATTGACTTACATTCATCTCATATCTCCATAACCACAAGTCTGATTCTAACCAAATTTCGGTCAATTGTTTCTGATGGGTCCCTGATGACACCACAAAAATTTGGTGCACTTCGGCCTCAAGGTGGCGCTGTAATCTAAGCGCAAATGCCCCATTCATTTCAATGGGAATTTCAACCAAAGCACATTTTGCCTCATAACTACGGCAAACTACATCGCACATTCATAAATCTTATGTCTACGTGTTTGGGGGGATTCAGCCGATTCCGATGGTATAGGACACGCCTCTGTGCGATGACAATTTCATTTTGCGAAATCGCAAGAAATGGAAAACCTATTTCAATTAACTCCTCTGAAGCCGCAAGTCCGATCGACACGAAACTTTGCACAGACCATCTCTGGACCGAGCCGAAGAAAGTTTGTAGATGGAATTTTGATCCGACAAAAAACGGCCAAATTACGGGCTAACAAATATTTGCAAAAACGCTAAAAACACAAAGTTTAACATAACTCTAGCTTACAAAGGCCGATCAACAAACAGCTTATAGACCTTATCTGCCCTGGCCCCTAGAAGGGCTGTGCAAAATTTGGTGCAGTTAGCCGCTACTTGGCGATACCCAAAAAAATTCCCATTGACTTACATTCATTTCAGATCTCCATAACCGCAAGCCACTTTCATTTACAAATATGGTCTTTTCTGCTCCACAGGCCCCGTCTTGGCTCTGGGGCCCATGATTATGGCACAATTAATCATGGCGGGCCCGGGACGACTCGCGCGCCCTCCGCGGGGCGAAGGGGGCGACTGGCGACAGGTGGCTTGGACCCCGTTTACAACTGCTCGCAGTTCTAGTTATTTTTGAATTTTATTGTATTGTTTATAAGTTGAGGTTTGGGCAGTTGGTTGGACAAAACAAGCAGTGTGAATGTGTCACTTTGGGCTCTGGTGAATTGACGGCATTTCACCACTATTTTCTGAATTTTAACAAACAAAACAATCAATCGATTAATGGAGAAAATAATCAGCAGGTTGACACATAATGAAAAATCATCGTTGCAGTCAGTTACAATAAAGCTCAAAATGAGCTTCACCTCAACAACTACAAAAAGGAAAATCCTTATTTTCTTCATGAGGAATAAAAGTCAAATGATATATCAACAGTCACAGGGGACATTAAACCACTTTCAGTACTTTTACTTTACTTTTACTTTACATTACAATTTCAGTTTCCTGATTACACTTACATTCTTTTACTTTAGGCAGTACGAGTTCTTTACCTTAAGTAAAGAACGGGAATACTTCCTCTTACACATAAGAGTAACTTATTTTGAATGCAGTATTTATTCCAGCATCATTTGCACTGCATGCACTCTTAATAGCTCTATATTTAAGTTTGCTTATATTTCTGCAGCTTGGTGTCTTTGTTTAGCTGTAGGCCTGTTCCTCCTTGCATGTGTCAACATACTTTGAAAATAAATTGTGATTCTTGTAAGTGATCTGAAATGTTTTTCTGCATAACAATATGACACAAAGAAACAAAGCAGAGGACTTACCATATAATGCTTTTACATATTTAGCTTAACTTTTATTGATTTCAGCTTAACTTAAATAGTAAAAGGTTACTTACATCTTTATCAAAAGTCCTTTAAATCCTCCTTGTTCCTCTTTTATTAGACATATATCAGTGGTTTTTCAGTTTTTAGTGTACAGTTTTTCAGATGGCTGGACAGTTTCAACTAATACTACCTTGTTCCTGTTGAAACCGATCCTGAAGTGCAAACAACAGCTGGTCCTTTAGGTTAAAAACCGTTGAACAGCCGTTGAGGAGTGGGGTTTTGTCTCAGCAGCTTGTTTCCTCTTGGGTTTTTTTGTGTTTATCAAGGAGGACTTCCCCTGCAGGGGCGTCACACAAAATTCTGTACAGTACCAGTACCTTGAAACTGAAGCAGCCAAATGACATTCAGCTTTAAATAAATGTGTTATCTTACCAGTGCTTTTCTTCCTGTGTCAAAATGTCTTCAGTAAAAAAAATTCTGTGCTGTAAGTAACTTAAGTTGTTATTCTACAAGTAATGTGTTTCAATATTTGTATTTATTCTGATTTGTGTTTGCTTTTTTAACACCAGATTATGGGGAAAAAGTTGATAATACACTTATACAGACTGTAGGTTATATGAATCATATTTCCCAAAACAATGCACACCATGTCTTTCTGAGTTTCATTTCAGCAGCGTCATTGCTATACTTCATATATACGAGTTGTAAATAAAATGCTTTTGGAAGGAAACGGCTACATATAACCGTTCCTGCTCATCAAACTAGTGTCATCTAGTGTCATCTGGGTTCAAACCCCGGTAGCCCCTGCGTTTCTGTGTGGAGTTTGCATGCTTTCCCCGTGTCCAGGTGGGTTCTCTCTGGGTGCTCCGGCTTCCTCCCACCATCCAAAGACATGCAGGCTAGGTTAATTGGTGTCTCCCAAATTGCGAAGTGTGAATGTGAGTGTGAGTGGTTGTTTGTATCTGTGTGGCCCTGCGATGGACTGGGACCTGTCCAGGGTGTACCCTGCCTTTCGCACAATGTCAGCTAGGATAGGCCCCAGCCCCCCCGCGACCCTGTGCGCAGGATAAGCAGTTGACGATGGATGGATAGAAGATGTTAGGCCAAAATGAATGGAGCTCCTAAAAACTGTAAGCAGAACCAATGTGAGCCTTTAAATTAACATCCTTCACATATGAAATTGAATTTTAAAACTTTCCTTTAAATTAAATTAAATTTCATAGATATATAGAGAGGTTTGAGTTTTGGTTTTTAAAATTTAAGGTTGCTGTAGCTGGGGTCTCATTCATAAAACTGTGCGTAGCAACCTCACTAAAAGTGAATGTGCGCCCAAAAGCCAAAGATGGCGTACGCCAAAAAATATTCAGACTACTGAAATGTGCTCCATGTCCAGCCCATAGAGCTCCTTCACATGCGCCACATTTCAAGTTGATTGTGATTTCTAAAGGGGACTTGCTTACAAGTATGCATACGCACGGTTTTAGTAGTCTGAATATTTTTGGCTTTTGGGCGCACATACACTTTTAGAGAGGGTTCTACGCACAGTTTTATAAATGAGTCCCCTGCTCAGTGTTGACACTGCAGTGCAGAGTAACGTTAGCAGACAGTAATTTGAAATATATATTAACACATACTGTGACTCAAATAATTACAATGAACAGAAATTAGTATCACAATCTTATCTTAACAGACGGTCTGTTTTACTTAACACGTTTAACATAAAACAACATGTGTGCTCATACTATCAACACTCACACCGGGGTAATGGACTCAAAGCACGACTCAAGATGGTTCACAAAAGACAGTTTATTGAACAAGACTCGCAAGATAAAAGATTGTATTACACAGAGAGAGAACTTTCTGTTAGTCTTCAGCCATGCTAGTATTCATTATCATTAAATGAGTTTTCCCAACCCCTAATGAATCTGCAAAATTAATGACATCCCAATCAGCCTCAGTTGTAACTTGTTAGCATGCTGATGTTAGCATTTAGCTCAAACCACCACTGTGTCTTTGTACACCCTCACACAGCTGCTTCATGGCTGAAGACTCTTTCCACCAGAAAACTCTCTCTCTCTGTCATCTTTTATCTTGGTCTCAATATATAAAAAAGTATGCATTCACAACATAAGTATGTTTGTGGATGTATTTCCTTGGTTGATAAGTGTCTCAACCAGTGGATGGATGGATGGTGGATTCTCTGGAAGTCCAGCGGTAAATGCAAATATACACTCACCTAAAGGATTATTAGGAACACCATACTAATACTGTGTTTGACCCCCTTTTGCCTTAATTCTACGTGGCACTGATTCAACAAGGTGCTGAAAGCATTCTTTAGAAATGTTGGCCCATATTGATAGGATAGCATCTTGCAGTTGATGGAAATTTGTGGGATGCACATCCAGGGCACGAAGCTCCCGTTCCACCACATCCCAAAGATGCTCTATTGGGTTGAGATCTGGTGACTGTGGGGGCCATTTTAGTACAGTGAACTCATTGTCATGTTCAAGAAACCAATTTGAAATGATTTGAGCTTTGTGACATGGTGCATTATCGAGCTGGAAGTAGCCATCAGAGGATGGGTACATGGTGGCCATAAAGGGATGGACAGAAACAATGCTCAGGTAGGCCGTGGCATTTAAACGATGCCCAATTGGCACTAAGGTGCCTAAAGTGTGCCAAGAAAACATCCCCACACCATTACACCACCACCACCAGCCTGCACAGTGGTAACAAGGCATGATGGATCCATGTTCTCATTCTGTTTACGCCAAATTCTGACTCTACCATCTGAATGTCTCAACAGAAATTGAGACTCATCAGACCAGGCAACATTTTTCCAGTCTTCAACTGTCCAATTTTGGTGAGCTCTTGCAAATTGTAGCCTCTTTTTCCTATTTGCAGTGGAGATGAGTGGTACCCGGTGGGGTCTTCTGCTGTTGTAGCCCATCCGCCTCAAGGTTGTGCGTGTTGTGGCTTCACAAATGCTTTGCTGCATACCTCAGTTGTAACAAGTGGTTATTTCAGTCAAAGTTGCTCTTCTATCAGCTTGAATCAGTCGGCCCATTCTCCTCTGACCTCTAGCATCAACAAGGCATTTTCGCCCACAGGACTGCCACATACTGGATGTTTTTCCCTTTTCACACCATTCTTTGTAAACCCTAGAAATGGTTGTGCGTGAAAATCCCAGTAACTGAGCAGATTGTGAAATACTCAGACCGGCCTGTCTGGCACCAACAACCATGCCACACTCAAAATTGCTTAAAGGCCCCCTCCAGTGTATTTTGACATTTCTATGATATTTCATATTTTTCTGAGTCACTTCCTTACAATGTTGATTACCCACATAGTTTGCCAAATATTTTTTGACAAATAGCTTAATTTTGTGCTCAAAGTTGCAAAAGTTGCTTAGTTAAAACGGGGTGGTGACGTATGACTATAGTAAATTCCATAAGTCATACGTCATTCTCCAAGCTTCGCTGAGCGCACTCTCATGCCTCCGTAAAACTGTCAGGCCTCGTTCAGAGCATCAAACCGATAAACATCGTTGTGAACTAACCAATTTATCATGTCCTTCACAAAAACGCGTCGCACTTTCACCTGCCACCGTCTTGTATACAGTCTGTAACATGCATTTTACCGACGGCCGTTTTACCAATGCATCGGCGGAGACACCCCCCACCTCCGCGGTAAAGTAAGCACACCATAAAATGTAGCGGGAGTTATCGTGTGCAGTGCATGACAGGACCATCGACTGTGTGACTGATAACAGCTGATACAAGCACATTAGTTTCTATCATGACTAAATAACAGCTGCTCCTGCCAGATGGTAAAGTGGACTAAACTTTACAGTGTAGTGATGTTAACGCAGCATATAGTTAGTGAACACTCCAGCCAGTCAGTTTTTAGTTGTCATGGTAATGTTACATCCGACTATTAACCACACCCCCATTCTCTGTTTGAGAAAGAACGGTCGCCAAAAACAGCCGTTAAAACTGGCTGGAGGGGGGCTTTAAGTCACTTTTCTTTCCCATTCTGACATTAAGTTTGGAGTTCAGGAGATTGTCTTGACCAGGACCACACCCCTAAATGCACTGAAGCAGCTGCCATGTGATTGGTTGATTAGATAATTGCATTAATGAGAAATTGAACAGGTGTTCCTAATAATCCTTTAGGTGAGTGTATCACGGACATTTCATCCATGTTCTTCTGGTGTCTTACCTCGTCTTCAGACAGCTGTTTATGAAAACTTTGCCTTCATTATTGGAAGAAGGGAACCACACTTACGATACTAACAACATTTTATGGTGATTAGATATGGCATCCTTATTTATTATGAATTAGAACAAAAAGTCAAACCCAGCTCAAAGACACTTCAGCACTGTGGGAGTGTCAAAGAGACCAACCTGCTTCCTCTTCAGATGAAAACAACAAATATCCTTTCGATAGCTACAGACACATTTATCAAAATAACATCAAAATACAGATTTCAAACATTTAAAACTGAGTTATTATTTTTTAAAAACATTTCTCAACAAACATGGCTTCAACATCACAGAATGCAAACTCCTTCTCTTCTCTGCTTTTCTTTGATTAGTCTTGATAAAATCCATCTGTAAATCTTCTTTTTCACAAATGTGGAGGAGAGAGTCCACATTTATATTTTTATTCTGACTTTAGTACAGAATATGAGAGTTTATTTGTCATGAAGCACATTAAAACTAGGGGTTAAGGGATGTACCAAAAGACTAAAGTTCCCAGCCCTAGCTATGAGTTGTCGCTGTCATCCTCCCAGGATGAAGACGTGAACCCTGCAGGGGCGGAGATAGAGTGTGGGGCTGGGGTGTGGCCGAGGCCTTGGTACCGCCCACTCGAAGAAGGGGAGGAGGGCATCGATGTGGCTGCCACAGCGACGGGGTCCTGGGAGGTCGATGTGAGGAGTCCGGTGTGCTCGGTGTGTTCAGGTCGAGCTGCAGCACCGAAGTACATCTTGTTAGGACGACCCAGGAATGTCCGACCTGAATGGGGGTCAGAGATATTTACCAGCTGCAGATGCATATTATATTTTTTGTGTCCTGATTCAAACACAGCCAAAACCAGACATCCATTTCATTAGCAATATAATATATTAAATAAGATAAATAAAATGATAATTTATGTTAATTAGTTAAATGAAGACTACCAAATGTCCATAAATGAAAAAAATATATATATTAATTAATTAAAAAGATAAATAAATTAAACCACAGATATGAAAATAACTCCCAAAAAAAGGTGCAGAAGGTCTTTTACTTAAATCTCTTTAAATACCAAACTAACTGTATGAAAAGATTTCCCATTATTGATGAGTTTAACTCATCACTAATCAGTAATCTGACTGAGACACTCACCAGCATGGCGGACCTGCTCTGTGACATCAGCTCTTATGTCAGAGAAATCCCACATGGCCAGAAAGCTGTCGAAACACGATCCCTCCTCTGCTTCCTGGACGGGAAACAAGATTAGAGTAGATAGATAGATCGATAGATCGACAGATAGATAGATAGATAGATAGATGTTTACCTGCACATATGGTTTGTAGGTGAAGGTGTAGTGGTGAGCAATGGCAGCTAGGAACATCTCTATGCAGATGATGAAGTCCTGTATCAATTAAACAATCAGTTAATCAGGAATCTGGTTGAAGTAAAAAACTCATTTGTACATTCCAGTGGTTCTCTCTATTGTCACAGATTTCATTGAGCCAGGAACATGAGTATTTACTAAAACAGGTCTGAATACGATGAGACAACCGACAGTTCCTCTGATGGGAATAAAGAATAAATCCATCAACAGATATTTTCTGTTCTCTGCTCTAAATAGGAGAAACATTAGCTCCTCTGGCAATCTTAAAGGTCACATGACTGGTTTATTTGTACCTGCAATCCAGTAGCAACAGCCTCCACACTGTCCCAGTCCCAGGTGTGTTTGTCAGAGATCACACCAACCTTCACCAGAAACGCTATTAAAACAGCCTGCCTGTAGAGAGAAAAGGGAGATAAATGTACTAGCACAAAGGCAGCACACTGACAATTATTTACATTATCAATTAGTTAATTAAGTGTTAAACAGTATATAAAATGTCTGAAGACCACCACTTGTTCCCCAGAGCATCTTGTGTATTTAATTTACGTTAATTTAAGATGCAAAGCAGACAATCCTAGTTTCCTTACCAGAAGGAGACAAACACCACCAGTTTGACACACAGGAACTTGCCCACAGGTCTGATAGGGGTCAGCTCGTCTCTGAGAGTTCGGTACAGCAACACCAGACAGTACATGGCAAACTGGAGAGGGAGAGACATACACTTACATACACTTACATACACAGCAGATTATACAGTGGTTTGTTTCCTATGTATGACAGAGAACCCTACAGGCCAATCAGGAACACAAATGTTACCTGAGATCTGTCTCAAACTGTGAAATGTATGTGCTAAAGTACTCAGAATCCCATAATGCAACAAAAAAAACATGCTGTGTGTCAAAGCATGTATACTGCATAATGCATTTAAGCCGAATCAGTACGTACTGAGAGTAAACTAGGCGGTTTCCAATACAGCCACACATCAGGCTCCCGTATTTTCTAATGGCTGTTAAAAGATGAAGTTTAAGGGTTAAGGGTAAAATTGGGTTTAGATTAAGGTAGGAGAATGTCCTTTATTAGGAATACAAGGGTCCTCACAAGGATAGTGATTAAGTGCACAATCCTGTTTGTCTGTGTGTGTACGTGATTTGTCTTTACCAGTTGTGATATGTTGTTGATTATGACCAGGTAGGACCAGGCATTTCTGAAGCTGAAGTTGGCTTCATCATAAACCCCACAGAGCTGACAGGTCCTGCAGTTAGAAGAAGAAACAATACAGGAAAGAGTTAGCTCATCAGATCGATCACGTTTTTGTTTCAGTGTGTTTTGCAGTATGACGTTAACATTTCCAAACTAGATACATAGCATTTAAAGGGGTCTTGTTCAATTATGATTATGCTGTTGAAATTGTTGATGTCACATTTCATACACATATTTGACATTGTGCTGTTCTTTTGCTGTTCTTAGTTTATTAGTTATACATTAGTATTTATGTATAAGTCAAACTAGCCATGAACTTTAACCCTCAAAACAGAGCAAGTAGCTGCTCAGTTAACAGGACTATTACTGTGTTTACATGGTTACAGTTAGCAACTGTTAGCATACAGCTACACAGTTATTCAGTTGTTACAAATAGTTCACTATGAACTACTACTATAATTATTGAAGGAAAGTCTAATGTTTACACTGAAAAAACTACAGTGGTCTGCAACTTGTCACCATGTTTAAAGTAAGAACTTATGGTTACAAGTAAGACGACAAAACTAGCTAACCTCTAGTTACAGTAAGAAACTTACAATGCTATCACCGTGGTTACAGGTCTAACCACAGTGTATTGGAGGACTCCCAGCTTACACCTGAACAGCAGCACTCTGACGGAGAAAGAGACAGGAAAACTTTAACATCCATCCATCCACCCACACATCCATCATATAGTGATCTGTCCTCCTCTTACTCTCCCATGGGCCACGGCGGGCAGCAGCAGAGCGGGGGCAGGTGTGGCTGCTGCTGCTGGACCTCCAGCATGAGCACCAGGCTGGGGTACTGGTTACTGAGGAAGTTCAGCAGGAACACCAGGAAGTTGTAGATGACGTAGGCCTCGTAGCACTCCCTGCACGTGTCCACATAGATGGCCAGACTGGGATACCGCAGAGCCAGCCACTGGACAGAAGGCAGGAGAAGAGAGAGGAAGTAGAAAGCGAGAAAGAGATTCATTTTTATACACTAAAACCAAGCAGGAACCTCCGGGCCTGAAAAGTGAAGCCATCTGGAAGTAACATGCGTAGTTTATTGAATGACTCTTCTGGTTCCATTAGAAATAATGGTAAAATGACGTCTCACCTGATTTATTATCTCAATAAACACTTTAATGAGTTTCAAAATGAGTTTATGGTTTCAATCAGTAGTTTCAGGTCTTCTATAATAGAGCGTGATGTTGCTTTAGTAAATTATGGTCCAATTTAAAGGAAAATAGATGATAAAACACTGTATGCTTATTGTGATTGACAAGTCGCTATAATCAGGCTAGAGGACCCTTGTCTCCACTGCACTGTGTACATTTAACCAGTGCCATTGAAAAAGGCTGTTTTCTGGTAAGTACATATTGGTTTAAGCCTTTTTTCATTAGCTAAATTAGCAACCCAGTTAAAATCACAGTTAAAGTGAATTACAGATGCACCTTGCTAAACCAGCTAGCTAATGCAACTGTCTTGTCTCAATATCATCATGTCCAGGGCCTGGTTTCAAAAAATCAACATTGCGCTGGCCAAACTACCAAACTACCAAACTAGAGGCTTCAAAATGGCAGTCCACAAACCAATGGGTGACATCATGGTGACTACATCCACTTCTTTTAGCCTATATGGCTAAAACATGCCAAGATTATGCAGAAGTCACATGAAATAAAGACAGAAACAAACAAAAAAACAAAAACAAGAAAGAATGAAAGAAAGAAAGAATAACTGAAACAAAAAGAAAAGAAATAAAATGAAGAACCTGGTTATGTTACTGAGGAGTATTTTTACATTACAGATTGTATAAAAACTCAGAAGGGTGTGTTTAACGTGACCTCTGGTCTTGTGACCCATTGTCTCCAATTAAGGTCTGTTGCCATGTCAACATAATGTAATAGAGTGGATAGATCACATCCTGCGTTTGTGTGTGTGTGCTTATGACTCACACTGTCCAAACTGTAGATTGGCACCATCCATAGGATTCTGGAGTGGAAAGACAGAAAAGAAGAGAGGCTGATTTCATGAAGCCACGATGGTGTGTGTGTGTGTGTGTGTGTGTGTGTGTGTGTGTGTGTGTGTGTGTGTGTGTGTGTGTGTGTGTGTGTGTGTGTGTGTGTGTGACGACATATTTTCATGATTCCTGGTAATATTTATGAACACTTAAAAACTCTGACTTTGATTCAGACGTTCCTACATCCTGTTTGCTGCACTTCCAACTAGTGAGAAAAGCAAAACACAGAAATCTCTTCTGTAAAAGAACAAAAAATTGTTCCAACTTTGTCTGAAAATCTTGTGTTTTGGGAGCTCATTGCTCATAATATAAGGCTGTTTGTTATGGCCTTTAAAGCGCTAAAAGTTCAATTGTTCAATTGTTACATTTGACAGTTTGAGATGGAGTTGAGGTGAAGCTGTGGAGCAGACTTGCTGTTTTTTTGGTCTTCTTCTCTGTTTGTATCAAAGTGATCTGTTCTTTACAGTCTGTCCTCACCCCAAAGAAAAAGTAGAGGGAAGCAGCATATTACGACCCATAATTATGCTTATTGTTAGGCTGCGACCTCTAGTGGCCACAGAGAACCCAAGTCCCTCCCTTCTGCTCCCAAAAATATCTACGTCAACTGGGAGAGACAAGTACATATTTTTGATTTGTCCCCTGAATTACACATACGATGTCTGTCAATTTCAAAAATATTTTTTTAAGTCAAGAAAGTCGCAGTTTGTGGTAAAACAGTAAAGAAACACTTTGTTTTGAGGAAAACTGCTCAATGAAGAACATTTCTCGATGTTATGATAGTTATTTTAACACAAAACACAAACTTTTCCTAAACCAAGTAGTTTTGTTATCTAAACACCAACCAAACTGCCACAAATTCACAAAATTAGGCGGACAATTAACCTATTTTGTCATTTATGTATGAGGAGTTGTTAGTCCCTGTAAAAGCAGTGGTTCTCAAACTGTGGGGCAGGCTCCCCTGGGGATGTAGAGCCACTTCAGGGAGGTCGTGGAGGTTGAAAGGACCTAATGTTGCATGAATATGATTCATGTGGTGACATAAACAAACAAAAGTGCCGAAAATTAAATCCACTTTTGCTGGGGTGAGAAGGCATGAACTTTTTGTGGCTTCTGAAAGGGGGCGTGACAGAAAACCACTGCTTTATAGTAACTTAAAAGGTTAAAGGTGTGCGTGTGTCCACCTGATGATCGGCCTCTGCAGCTCAGGCTGGGTGAAGTGCACTATGTGCTGCAGGATCCCCCACAGTGATATCGGGATGGTCAGAAAGACGAACACACCGGCTATGAACCAGGCTTTACTGTGAGTCCCAACCTAGAGAGACAGACAGCATTTTGCAGCACACAGTTCCTAAGGTGTATGGTTCTTGAGTGCTGTAACCACCATAGTGAGGTTTTAGCTGCTCGGAAAGCTGAAGATTTAAATGTGGTCAAAGGGACAGTTGGTCTGGGCACAGGTGATAGAAGGAGGTGTACCTTGTCTTTCTGCAGCTCCCAGATGCAGAGTGGCAGCACAGCCACTAGCAGAAGAGCATAGAGAACCAGAACGAGGGGGCGGATCCACCTCCTCCACTCTGCACACGAACACGGCATGACGGCTGCTTCACCCTCAGCATTGACTACAGGCACATCCTAAATCACAGGCCACACCTGACAAACAGTAAGGTTATTAGAGTGAAACAGGTCTACTGTCATACTATTACAGTAAAAAGTGTCCAATTTACTACAATCTGTCATTTTACCTTCTAGTTTTACCAACGTTTTTCTAACTTCTCTAAAAAGAACATGTTTGTTATACACAGCTATAATAATAATAATAATCTTTATTTATATAGCACTTTTCAAAATCATGTTACAAAGTGCTTTCACAAGTGCAAAGACAAAAAAACACATAATACAGATAACAAGATGCACACAGATATGAAAGGTAAAACTATTAAACACCAGGAACACGTTGTCCAGATTTATTTGTTGATCTGGCCTATTGTGGTTTAGTTCATTTTGACAGACTTGGTTTGCTGAAAGACTACAATATTTAGGATATGAATGTTTCCAGAAACAGAAAAAGAGACTAAAAATACAAATGGGACATTAACCAACTATAGCTAACTAAGCATATATTACAATAGTATCTCCATGGGTTGACAAAGTTAAATAAGCTTTGTTATTGGTCAACAGACATACAGCTGCAGCACATATTGTGTGTGTGCCAAAATTCACCAAAACTGAACTGCAATCTAACCTTTCTGACCATACAATAGTGACCAGGAATATAGTCTATAATGTAAAATGACACATTTTAAAGTTTTCCCTCGTTTCTAACAAGAAGACTTTAGAGGTTGTGAACACTGAATTAAATGGACCAGTGTTGCTCTAGGATTTCAGTAGGCTACAGCTTCCTGTTCCCATATTTCAATAGGCTATAGGATTGAACAGTCTGTCACGGTGCCTCTTGTGTTGTATGAGCATAGAGAGTAAGCCTATTACTCTTTTGCAGATACAAGCATGAACACAGTTCAGACAGCCAATCAGTGATCTGCTGCAGCTGCTCAGGAAGAGCCTATAACTTTATAACTTAAGAGCTTATGACGTTATCGCTATAGTGTAATATTGCAATGTCATGGACGTTGAAAATGCCTTAAAATATTTAATTTCTTTACACAAATTAGTATGAAATAAAATTAGGTCACATTAAACGTAACATTAAACACCACGTAGTTATTACAGACCAATATTATAGAGCTATTTAAGCGTATTTTTTCGCTAAAAAACACAACTAATATTGGCGTGTTAATCGGCAACACAGTGAAAACAGTTAGTTGCAGAAATAAAATGCTTGACTAAATGATGGATTAAGGTTAAATATTGAAAGGTTTGGACCGTTTAAGCTGAAGATATCGATTATTGATGGCCTGTTGTCCTCCTCCTCGGTCCTGTCATTTCTGTTACCTGGCAACGCATCTCTCCTCCGCCCGAGGCCTGACCACACACACACACACACACACACACAAACACAACACACGCTCTTATCGTTTGATCTGATCACCGGCTGTTCACCACCCTGATCGATCACAAAAAGATCATTATTCCATCGGCGGGAGCCGGACACACAACCGACGGCTCACAGGCTCCAGCGGCTGGCCGGGTCTGCCCTCCTGTTTCCCAGTGTTTACGCGCCCACGTCACGGGGTGGAAGCTCAACCATTGGTCACGTGGTTGGCCAGAAAACAGACACAAGCAGCGGGTTCACCCTGCAAATGTAATTATTTTCATTTTAAGACGAACATCCCGTCCACACTGCGTCCATAATTAGGCCTAGGCATTTTATTTATTTGTTTGTTTGTTCTTATTTTTATGTTTTACTTTTTTACCTGTGTTGTAACGTTAAATGCTGTATCAAAGCCTTTCTTCACATATTCAGGAACAGAATAGCCTACTGGTGAGCAAATAAAACAGGAAAGCTTTATTTTACGGTAACACTTAATGCATCATAAAAACACACTATAGGCTAAACACACATTAAAGGGGCCTTTAGGTGACATCTGCATTATTAGGCTTACCTAGTCCTACAATAGGCCAGGGGTCGGCAAATAAGGCATCGATCCAAAAATTTTAAAGCCGTTACATGGCGGGCCAGAACATAGTCAAATTATTTCAAATCCCTAAACGCCACATTTTAGGCGTTTAGGGATTGTAGGCTATATGTGCACATTTAGCTCAGTCTGTAGTGTGCGGGATTAGTGCCAGCACATAGCGGCTATTTATTTTCTGCCTTGTTAAAGAAATTAACTATACGGACACTTTTGCACATGGTCACGATAAAGTAGGCTAGCCTATGTGCTGCACACAGTGTGTGCGCTTCCCAGTGTTTCATCCACATTCATAAACCTATGGACACTAACTTTCATTCCCCTGAGGTAATTCACTGGAATCTAATCACACCTTTACTGACGGCTTTTTCAGAGGTGTGTCAAGCAAGCCAGAGACACTGTTGAAGTTCGATCAGAACTCTTCAAAGTAAAAGCTCTGAATAAACTCGACATTAAACATTGCTGCAAAATGTTCTTGCGCTTTTATTTTGGAGGCACAAGCACTTAAGAGGAAGTGAAGATTTAGCACCAGGCTTTGTCAATTTATTTATTTTTATTTTTCTGCTGTCAAAGCAATCTGGCCAGATATTATTGCTGGGGGTTCGGTTCTGGCGCGCAGGCCGCCTATTACCGACCACTGTTATAGGCTATTCCTTCATGTTGATCCCCAATTTATTTCTATTTTTATTCACTTCACCTCCTTTCTTTTCTTTTCTGATCACTGACTGGCTCTTGTTTTCATCCCTCCTCATCAACATGATTAAGTTCACCTATTCATACTTCATTTAAGGTCTGTACTCCCTTTCACTTACTCCAACTTTCACATGGGGCAGCAGTTCTGGTAAGAATTTGACGCTTTAGTTTTATCTTATGTCCATGTATCTTTTCTTATGTCTTTGAGATGGATATGTGAGTGTAGTTTCTAATCTTATGTTTGTTTTCTTTCAGATAGATTAACTTAGGCTATGTGCTGGAAAATGAATCAGAGCAGAAATTAAAAACACATAGCTTTGAGTCTATAGCTTTATTGATAAATACAAGTGTATAACTTATTTTTTTATTAAACTCATTGATAACTAAACCTGATTGGTAGCCTAATAGTTCCTTCCACTTTGAAAAGATTTTTTGACACTTTTCTGACACGATTTCCATCAATTTGCTGTGATATTCCTGATGCCCAGAGGACAAACCATTTTGTTTACACCCTGCCAATTCTTTTAGGGCCACCTACCAGCTACAGGCTCTAAGAACTAAAACACCCTCAATATGTTCAATAGGGGTGTAATGAAAAATTTAACCTCTAGGGGATGCTATTGCAGTTTTAATGCAATGGAATATTTGACATTTAAAACCATAATAAATACACTGCATGGCTAAAGATAAGTGGATTCCCTCAGATTACATCTATACGTGACTGTCGGGGCATCCCAGTCTCATTATTCTGCTGCTATTACAGCTTCTACTCTTTTGGGTTCTGTCAGTCCACCAGATGTTTCAACCTCCTGCAGGGATTTTCTCACATTCAGCAACAAGAGTCATAGTGAGGTTTAGCACTGGTGCTGGCTGATGAGGTCTGGCTTGCTGGTTCATTGCAAAGGTGTTGGATGGGGTTGTTGAGGTCAGAGCTTTTTCAATTAACAAAGTGGGAGAACCATTTCTTTGATGGAGCTGACTTTGCGGACATAGCATTGAAACAGCTGAAGGTCTTCCCCAAAACTGCAGCACTAAGATTTCACTTCACAGGAACTAAGAGGCCCAAAAAAAACAAAAAAACCACCCACATGAAATATGTTTTGGCCATAATGCAGAATCACCATACAATAATTAGTCTGTGATAAAATACAATATTTATAACTGAATAAATACACCATAAAAAGGTAAAAATTAAACAGGATCGATATAGTGGTTATCTGTTATCACACACACAGTCACACAACTGTGTGTGTTAGATGTCCTTCAGTCTGGTTTAGTTGCCGGTGGCACGTTGCAGGTGAAGATTTATACTCTCTCTCTCTTTCAGTGGTCAGTGTGTTTGTACTGCAGGCTCGTCCCATGGTGGAGAGGCTGCATACTGTTGGAGAGAGAGCCAGAATAACACCAACAACACAGGCAAGACTGAGGAGACAGAGAGGGGGGGGGCAGAGGGTGAGTTTGATTAAAGGGCTATTCCAGCAATTTAATGTTTTACCTCGATGAAGCTGAGGGGACTCACAGGAGACAGATTTGAAGAGGCCCAAATTACCTTATTGTCTCGATAATTATTTGAACTCATTAACTGTGCCATCAGTGTATTAATGTGTGTGAACTTGTCATGTAGTGGAAAGTGATTTGAGAGGACAGAAGACTTCAAAAGCTTTATATACCGTAAGTACAGTCCAGGGAGGCTCCAAAGAGCGAGTATATCCACATAGTTAATTGTTAAAATGCCCGACTTTACAATGTAAACAAACATGTTTACAGCCTGGTACATTAAACAGTTTGGTCTCTAAAGGTAATTTCTCACTTCATGACACCTGAACTTGGTGAATTTTTATATAATTCACCTGTTTAAATTATATTAAGGCTTAAAGTTAAGCATAATTACAGGTTTTGAGTGACAGGTGGGTGCCCCTCTCAGGTGGCTATCTGGTTCAGTAAACAGGCTTAATTCGTCTTTGCCCATGTTTGGATTAACCAGAGTCAGACACTGCCGGGATGGTGACAGCCTGAGTTGCAGGAAGTCACCCACACAATGCTCCACAACTGCACTTCAGAAACATGAATCACTGATGTCATAGTGACTACGTCCACGTTTTATATAGTCTATGGTTATAAATACGCAGTCTTCAAGCCAAAGCTGAGATAAGGGTTATGGTCTCAGACTTTAGAAAGCGCCTCCGGATTGTTTTCAAATGTAGCGAGACTCCATGTGACGAGTAAACTGACCTTATGTGTAGAGTTGGTAGGCTGCCCCTTTAGAACGACATGTCACTGGTCACTTCCCACAAGCCTTTTATCAGAGGTCATGACCTCTCTATGTTTAGACATTTCCTCACTCTATGCACAAGATATCTGCAACCCCAAAACATCTGAGCGTGTCTCCTCTTCTTGGTCTCTTATATCTATGTCTCACGCCCTCTTAACCTGTGACCTCGCCGTGATGTCACACAGATTTAGGGAGAAGCAGAGATCCACAGCTGTTTGGAAATTTACTATCATCAACACACACAAACACACACACACACTCATCCACAAAGCACAACAATTTGTTGCTTTTACCTTGAAGCAGTTTTTGAACTTCTTGGAGACAAAGTAAAGGATTATGGGATTGATGCAGGAGTTGATGGTTGCCAAGTTGATGCTGAAGTAGTCGAGCACCAAGAGGAAACTGCAACCACAGAAGAAGAACACATAATATTAGTGGTGGAAGAAGTATTCAGATTATTTCCTAAAGTAAAAGTAGCAATACCACACTGTGAAAATACTCCACTAAAACTTACTAAAGTAAAAGTACTCGTAGTGCATTACAATGTTCCCTGTCAGTGTTTCATTATTATATCTGATGTTTCTGTATTAATATTCCTGTTGCATTTTACTGCTGTAGATGTGTTAAACTCATTTTAACTCCTTTATATGATGTTGGGTAGTTTAATCGCAAAGCATCATGGTTTATAAGATCATCATATGTTTGTAGCCTTGCTGTCCTCAACTTTTCATAAACTCAGAGAAACAGCCCTGTTTTTAGCTTTCTGATGTATTTTCCCACTGATCCAAGGAGGGGTTTGAATAGTTTATCTAGCTGGGAGGACGAGGATTTTCTCAGGAACTCTTCATCCTTCAGTTCATCACAAACATTCAAAATCACCAAATTTGGAGATAAACGGTTTTCTGGAAGGGGAAGAAAAAATATACTCTGTAAAGTAACCAGTAACTAAAGCTGTCAGACGAATGTAGTGGAGCAAACACTTGCCTCTGAGATGCAGCGGAGTAGAAGTATAAAGTTACATAAAATGTAAATACTCAAGTGAATTAAAAGTTACTTGAGTTTATACTTAAGCACAATACTGGAGACACTGTAAAACCGACTTAAAAGGAAGACACAATAACACTAATAAAAGTAAAGGGGTAACAAGGAAATTAAATTACTTTAACAACTTATTTTACTGCTGCAACCAAAGGAGAGGTGACAGGATTTAAACTACAACCCACGGAAAGCACAAAAAACAAGAGACTAAGAGCACATGGTATTAAAACTACAACAACAGGTGTTCAGCACTGAGTGTTTGTATGTTAATGTGTGTGTTCCTACACATACTTTAACAGCTCACAGCGGTGTGCATCATGGGATTTGTAGACAGTCCTCTTCAGCAGGCGACTCAGATGAAGCGGAAACCAGCACAGAGCAAAGATCAACACCAGGCAGAAGACAGCTTTAGCTACTTCTCTACGCTGCAGAGAGAAATTGTCCATAAAAGGTCACCTGTTTATTATCATCAAACATGCCGGTTCTTATATCGTACACAGAATGTGTGTGTGTGTGTACCTGTTTAAGGTGTTCGCTCAGTGCGATCCTCAGACTTCCTTTCTGGTGTCTGAGCATCTCGCAGGTCATCAGGCCATAGAAAACAGCAGAGCAGGTTAGAGGTACGCAGAAGTAGAACCCAAACAGCCACCAGTCCTTTGCATCCCTATAGAACTAGAACATGGAGGAACACACTTTCATATTGTTCTCAAGGCGTGAAAACTCAATACCTGTTATTTACCTGTTAATACCAATATCTTTTTTAATTTCTCTAGAACATTTCTGTAGAAATGTCAGAATATATAACCATTCGAAAGCACTACAAGACATTTGAGAACCATCTTTAGAAATCTGTATGCCACAGACTTTCCAAACATCTGTAGAACACTTCTTAATGGTCATAAGTCTCCTTTAAGGATCTAGAAAAAAAACCTCTCAACCTCTCTAAATGTTTATATAGTATAAACTATGCTTATGTAGTTTAAACTTTATAATATATATATTTATAATAAAGTTTTGGGAACTGCCGGTGATTCCCACCAGTGGCTGTTAAAGAACTGATTTTGAATACTGCTGTTGGTTTATAAAGCGCTGAATGCTTTAGGGTTAAAATACAACACCGATGTTCTGCTACTTTAAGAACCATCCAGACCTCTCAGGTCGTCTGGGACAGGTCTGTTTTCTCTCCCCAGAGTTAAAACTAAACATGGAGAAGCAGCGTTCAATTTTTATGCTCCATATATCTGGAACAAACTCCCAGAAAACTGCAGTTCTGCTGAAGCTCTAAGTTCTTTTAAATCAAGGCTCAAGATTTTTCTTTTTACCACTGCCTTTAATTAAATCCGATTTAAGGCTGTAGATTAATAACTTACGGCCCTGCGATGGACTGGTCCAGGGTTTACCCTGCCTTCGCCCAATGTCAGCTGGGATAAGCTCCAGCCCTCTGCGACCCTGTACGCAGGATGAGCGGTTGACGATGGATGGATTAATAACTTACAATAGAACTTTTACCGTCCTGTTATATCCTGTTTTTTATTTCCTATTTAACTCTTAAAAATTGTATTTTAGTGTCTTTTTTTAACATTTCGCTTGTTGCTTTTTTGTTTTGTGTAAAGTGCTTTGAATTGCCTTGTTGAAGGCTGTGTCCGAAATCACCCACTACTCACTATACAGTGGACTATATAGTGAGCTCGCCATTTTGTAGTGCTGTTCGAATGTAGAGTGATGATTATTATACCCTTTATAGTCCACTCAGTGTATCCCAGAATGCATTTTGAAAAGTAGTGTACAACCGATGGTCACTAACCAAGCCGTATATACCATCATGCATCGCGCTGATAGAAAAAAAATGACAATCTGACGGCAATGACGTAATTAACGGCGCCGAAATAACGATTGTGGTAGTCCGAAAGTGTTGTTTTAGTAATGCGAGTGAGCTCACTATATAGTGCTCTACATACAACTCCCTACAGAGGGGGTAGGGAGTAGTGAATGAGTGGGGATTTCGGACACAGCTGATATGTGTTGTACAAATAAACTTGTTTCTTTAGAACCCGTCTGTCTGTATGTATGTATGTATTAGAATGTTTCGAAATTCTCTAAAATTCTCTAAAAGCACAAGAATCTTCTCAACAAAGATTACTTTTCATTCTCCGATCTAGATCTTTTATACAGAACCTCACAATAATCTAGAAGTGATCAACAGTGACCCGCCCTTCTCTGCTTCTGATTGGCTAGTAGTCCTTACCTGGGAACTGCGCATGTGCAACTCCCAACAAGATTTTGTACAAGTAAGATGCATCAGTCTGTAGCTCAAGAGCGGAGCGTACAACACATAGGGTAAAAAGAGGAGCTGCACCAGTGTGCAGTATGAGAAAAATATGGTGTTTTTTGAAAATGAAACCATGTAAACCTGTTCTGGTACAACCCCTAATTAAGATTTTGAACCAGAAATGAGCATAATACCATCTCTTTAAACTGTGGTGGGGAACCATCGTGCAGAAATTTGTGATGTTTTTGTGGTGCAATAGCACTAAACACTGGTTAAGATTAAACTTAAATTAAATTTATAAATTATATAAGTATAACTACTACACTTCTGTCATAACAACAACAGGGAACTATTAACTGTTTAACCATTTAGAGCAAAGTAGAGGCCAACTAATGCATCTCTATTTTAAGGACACCCATTAGTGCACATCATCACACTTTCTCTACGCAAGGTCACCCTAAAGAGCACTTTATCACATTTTATCTACCATAGGTGTATCCAAGGGGACACTTTTTTAAACATGAATCCACCAGGGCTGCAGACAGTTATTACCATAACAGGTTCTGCAGTTGTATAAGTCTAAAGAATCGTGCTGTAGTTATGAATGAAATCTGTTTTTGAGAGTTGACAGTGAAGGTTCAGAGAAACTATCAACACAAAACAATAACACAAGACTACATTCAGATACACATGCACACTCACAGTCATGAATGGCGTCTTTGGCTGCAGCATGCAGGTGGACATGGTAACATTCTTGTAGTCAAAGGTGACCATGTTGAAGCCAACGGCTTCCGGCACGGCCAGCGTCATGGACAACAGCCAGATCACCACAATCTCCACCGCCGTTACAGTGGGAACACCAGTGCCCTGCACCCGTGACCAGGTCGCCACCGCACGATACCTGGGAACAAGTTTTTTTTATTGATTCACTCATTTCTTCATCTTCAAATCAGGGGACATTGTGTTATTGTTGCATGTAAACCTAACTTCCTAACTAACTAGAACGACCCAGCTTGGCTCTGTCCACATGTAAGAAAATCTACCTGCCAGCACCTCCGAAGCTCACAAATTAACACATCTCATTTGTTTTTTTTCATCTAGCCAAACTCTTAGCAAAAAAGCAAATACATTTCTTGCTGCCATTCTCCCTGTCCAGGAGAACGATATTTCCTTATTAGCCTACTTACAGAGGCTGGTCTGCTATCTTCAGTCCCTCCATGATTTCACAGTTAGTAACATAACTTGAACAAATCCCTATTTAGCGGAACTTGCAATTTTGACCAATCATTTCAAGTTTTCCACATATTAAACCAATCACATATTAAATCACATTTTCCTGCAAAACGCTGTTGCAGCCTGGTCAACTGCAAGCTCTGGAAGAATCAAAGTAAGCTGGATTCAATGTGCAGGGTTAGGTTTAAGGTTATGGTGCAGTCCATTTGACATAGGAAGACAGAATTTCCAAGTTCAAAGTGGGAAATTTCAAAGGGAACGGCCCCTTAAGTCGGATTTCCAACCTGGAAAGTCGGGAGAATCGCACTACCGGTACTTCACCCCGGTCCCAACTTGTGATCCACGATGGCTGTCGGGGTATCAACAGTTAGTGAAAGCTGGAGTTTGTTTATCAGCACTGTCGTGTACTTGTGACTCATAGAAATGTTCGTACACAAACTGCTGTCCAACTGCTGTCTGTGGACGTGTTGCTACAGTGTTTAGTGTGAGCACAATGCGTTTATTTTTTCATCAACCAGCGTAACAGTAGCTAACCTGGTTAGCTGTAAATAACAGCTGGCCGAGCAAAGTTTTTCGCCTTGTTAACCGGAACGCCGTCAACTCGGATGTGACGTCAATTCCCAGCTCATCCGACTTCTGAGGTAAATGGAGCACACCACGAGGCCCACAAAATCCTGGAAGAACTGATTAATGATTCAGCTATAATTCTATATACTATATTATATTTATTATATACTATAGTAAAGTAAAAAATCAAATCTATCTTTGCAGCTTGAACTTATTCCCACAGTCTCATCCCATTTTTTTTTTAGAAAAGCAGCTGCAAAATCCTCAGGTGGCATATACAAATGTGTGTTACCTGTCGACACTCAGAGCACACAGGTTGAGGACGGTGATGCCGACTGAAGCTTTCTGCAGGAAGGGAAACAGCTTACAGAGGAACAGACCAAACGTGCTGTCTGCAAACGGCCACCGCATCGCGAGGAGCTGTACACACACACACACAAACACACACACAGGCAGAGATAAACGTTATATCGCAGTGTTTGTGTGTATGATGTGTTATCAGTGTAAGTGGGGTATTTTAGTGCTGTTATCAGTGCAGCACTCAACCTCCTGACTGAGACGCACAACAGACATGAGAAGTTGTTACCCCATAATGCATTTCAGCTTCTGTGAAATAAGTCCCAGTTTTACCCATCTTCATATTTTGTTATTTCCTATGAGAATACGTTTGTATTAAGCCAATCAGTTAAACCCCCCCCATCTCTTAATATAGTAATGTTATTAAATGTTTCACTCCTTCGCCTATATATCAATAGATATGTATGTGTATATCTGAAGTGAGAAACCAATGAAACAACAAACTGACAATATTGTAAATACAAAACTACTTAAATACATAAAAATGCATAGATCAGCGTGCTAAAGCTCCGTACCTTGTAGACGTTGATTGGTATGTCAATGGCGATGTATATAAGGTCTCCGAGGGCCAGGCTGGCTATCAGAGCGTTGGGTCCATTCCTCATGCTTTTATTTTGGTAGATAATCCTGAGCAGAGTGGCGTTTCCGATGATCCCCACAGCAAATATGATACAGGACATGACTGTGTTGATGTACTTGAAGGCTGTTGTTATTGATGTGGCCTGCAGGCAGTTAGGGGGCAACACCGGGCGCGCACGAACCACCAGGGAGGAGTTGGAGGAAGACGAGTGAGACGGAGGTTTCCTTTCGTGTTTGTGTTTCAGCTTACTAATGTGTTTTGACTTTCCCAGTCTTGGCTCATGTGAGGATGGGGGCTTGTTCACAGTCTCTTGTAACAGATGTGTCTGCCTGTTTGAGGCCTGGACGTGATGGTCCATCGCGGGTCCTAGAGGCAAGTCGGTGCCATGGAAATCCGGCAGGTCCAACGTCCTCAGGTCTGCCACAGATGGCTCAGATGAGAAGTTTTTGTAGCAAGCAACGGGATCGACAAACACCAAACACCAGACAATCAGAGGCATGGTGCACAAACGGGGCATGGAGGGAACTCTGGAACCCACTTTGCATTGAGAACCCTTTGGTGAATCCACTTTTGTGACTTCAGAAACCATCCTGGAGCCTGCTGTGCCCCCCGAACCAATCCCTTAACCCACCGTAAATGTACAGCAAACGTTGGAACCCAGTTTATTGCTGAATGTACTCCAGAACCATTTCTAGAACCTCCTCTGATTCTGGAAAGCTGTCCACAACCCACCACTCCAGAATCACCTTTGGAGGACGTTCTAGAAGTTCTCAAGTTTGACTGGACCAGATGAGAGAAGGTGTTCAGGGTTCTTCGGGGCTCTGAGAAAATCTGGAGAGCGAGAGGGAAACGAAACATGGGCTTGATTAGAAATCACAACTTTTGCAGAATGATAACAAATATTTGATAAGATGTTCCTTAACACGTCCAGACCGGAGATATTGAGTGCCACAAACCTTCTCCGTCTGACTTACTGTGTCATACTGAACTCGAGATGTTTTTCATGAAATCCTATGTTAAAAAATTTTAAACCAGCTCTACTCTATTGTATGTAATGTTCTGTACATGCATAATACACCATGGAATAATATAATATAATATAATATAATATAATATAATATAATATAATATAATATATATAATATAATATAATATAATATAATATAATATAATATAATATATGCAGGATAAGAGGTTGACGACGGATAATATAATATAATAACAATGGAACAAGGGTGTGAATTAGTGGGGTGAGCAGGTTGAGGTGTGTGTATCTTTATATCTCTTTATGTATGTATTTGCTTTTCCTGTCAATGTGAAACCAATAAAAATTTGTTCACAGAAAAACATTTAAACTTTCATTAACTTTTTTTTAACACGTGGGGCAGCAGACATGACACATCATCACAAGTTGATACGGTGAACTTTAAGCAAACAGTTGCTTACTTTGGAGTCGTGCCTGTGTCCAATATTCACCCTTGTTATTGCTCTGGTTTTACTCTCCACTGACTCCTGAAGAAATTATCTCGCTCTTTCACTGCTAAAGGCTCCACTATGTTCACCAGCTGGTCTCTGTGTCTGTCTGCTGAGCAGGTAAAGTACGGTGGCTTTATACAGCTTTTATCTTCTGAACAGCTGCTGCGGTCGAAAGTGACACTATGAGCGCGGTGAGAGTGAACCAAAACAGGAAGGTTGTGGGCTCCCTACAGCTGAGGGGAACTGCAGAGACAGGTGATAATTAGATGTGGGTTCATCATTGAGAGCTGCTGCTTTCACATTACCTTAGTAATTTGATCCATTGTGAAAGATATCTTATTTTGTGTTCTTGTATTGTTAAATGTGTCTAGACTCTGTTTTATAGTGATTTCTACATCTCCTTAAGCATATATCTTATTTCATGGATGGGATATTTATTGTATGTATTTTAATGGCTGCAAATTTTAAACTCAATACTGTAATTTCTGATTTAATTTTATAAGCCTAAACTGGGACGGGATACAAATAGTCATGGCTAAAAACCTGCATGCATGGCATCTACTTTGTATTCTTTATAAAGCAATGTTCTATCTATTTGTCCCTGTCATATAAACATTGCATAAATAAATATTGATAATAGCAGCTTTACAACGCAGCAGCTTTCTCTGTTTCCACTCATAAATGTCCTTTAACAGACTGTTTTGGACTAACATGTTAGGTGTTTTTATATTTGATGTGACTCAGTTTATATTGAAAGATATGTTAGAAAGAATGACATGTTCCTTAAAGGTTGCAGGTCCACAGCTTAAAAGCAAATAACTGAGTCAAAGGTAACACAATAAAACAATTTATCAGGCATATGCTTTCAGTCACTGAATGAATTATAGACAACTATAACTTTTATTTAGTGTTGCCCTTTGCAAAAAATAACTATACTATTTTATGTCTGTGAGGCTTCACAGTCCATCCACATTGTTAAATTTAAAATACAGTCTTAAAGTGAACCCTTTCAGACACAGAGCTGTAGCATTACTGGCTTCAACCATCTCTTTAATGCCTGTTATCATTTAAACATAGGTCTCATGTTCCACGGTGGCTGTTTTTCAAACATTACAGAACAGTTACAGAGGTAGATTATTCTGGAAATCCAAAAGAAAATTATGGGAAAATCTGAACTCCACTTAAAATTCAAAGTTCAAAATATATTACTAACTCACCTGTTTGTGTTTTTCTGTCTTCTTCTGTGTTTTTTGTCAAATGAAATCCTTCCAAACTCTTCCCCTGCTGTGTGCTCTGCTTAGTCAAGACGAAACTAATGAAGTCTATCTGATGGAGCTTAGTTTTTACTCTCTCTCTGATTGTAATGCTTGCACGCCCCCCACTTCTCGACTCTCTCCCACCCCCTCCTCTTTTTCCTCTCCTCCACGTTCTACTCTTTTGCCCTCCTCTCTCTAATACCTCCTCAATCTTTCATTAGCTGTCTATTCACACTTTTCCTCCTCCTTTCTTGCTCCTTGTCTCCTCCTCTCCTCCCTCTTCTTCCCCTCTTTCGGTTACAGTGGAACATCTCATAAACACTCTGATGTGAAATGACTCTGAACTTTTACTATCTGATACACACACACACACACACACACACACACACACACACACACACACACACACACACACACACACACTTAATGTTTTAACCCATTTATTCCCATGTAAAAAACAATGTGGAAATTGAGGCAGTAAATTTTATTACTGCATTTAAACAACTAAACTTCATTTGAGTGTTTGAACCCAAGTGATGCCAGGCTCCAGGCTCAGTTTACTACTAAACCACAAAAATCTTCTTTCAGAGTTTACTGAAACATTTTCTTAACTTTAAACATATTTGAACAAAGAACTAATTTGCTGTCAGTTTCAGCAGTTCGACCATTTCTTTAAATGTCACCTCAGCCATCAAAATAGTGTGTTTCCAAAGTTTTGATCACTTTTTGAACATCAAAACGTGGTCATTTGTTGACTATTTTGTAGCCTATACAGAAAACATTTTCAGGGATTAATACATTACTACATTTGATCAAACTGTTTTTCGTTGTTTATCACAGGACTGATTTTAAGATTTTATTGCTTGTTTTTAAGATTTTAAATAGGTAAGCGCCTTCTTATTTATCAGAACTTTTACTTGTCCACACTCCTGTCAAAGCACTGACGTCGTCCGATCATAAATGTGACCGAACCTTTTCAGCTGCTGCTCCAAATCTTTAGAATATTTTACCTATTCAAATTATAAGAACTGCTCGGACTGCAGAAAGTTTCAAGTACAAAGTTGTTTTGTATCCTGAGCTTGGGAAGCACTTTGTGTTGTTGTTTTAAATGTGCTATGTAAATACATTTCAACTTGAACTTGATCTAACACTTGAACTTGAGACACATTGACAAAACCTGTAACTCATGTAGGCCTACCGTATCTTACACCAATCTGCACGGGTCATACCAATAGCTAATGGTGGCCAATGCTAGCAAATGTTCGCAAACTTCAAGCACATTTTTCTATAAATATGACATTACTCTCTGTTAGTACAGACTGACACAGAGTGTTACAGTAGATCTTTATCCCTTAATAGTTACTTGTCACCGTTCAGCAAACATTTGGTTTGCTTGTACAGTTGCTTGTTTACTCTTCCAGCAGACACAGAACAACATCCATTTGGAGCTGTGTTTGTCTCCATCTACTTTTTACTCTTTTTTGGTCTCCACCAACTTCTAAAAGAAATATCTGACTATTTGGCAGCTAAATGCTCCACTATGTTCACCAGCTAGTTGCTAAATGCTACCATTTTGGTGCTGGTCAGTTAGCGTACCGTGGGATTTCACAGCTTTTTTGCTGTCTTTTGCTGATAAAAACAACACTAAAAGATGGTGAGAGATAACCAAAAGAGCAAAGGTGCAGCTATAAAATCAAAACAATGAGCTTAAACACACTTTCAAGCTCTTTGTCACAACGAGCGCCACACTTTGGCAAGTTCAAGTTTGCTTATTGTCATTTATCCACAAGTATACAAATGAACTCAATGCCATTTGTCACTGTCCAAGGTGCTAAAAACAAAGTCACAATAAATCTACTCACTAGACGAGACACTAGTAACTGACACTAGACGAGACAGAGGTGACCTATTACTGTTGAGTAAGCATGGTGTGACTGGAGCTTTATAAAGTGCAACCCGTATCTGAAGTATGTAGCCTACAACTCATTATGTATCCATGTCCATCCTTTCACAGCTTTTGATAACTTGCTGACGGACAAGGTTCATACTTTTAAAAGATTTTGTTTCATAATCATTGAGCTTTTTCAACTCTGTCCTTGACCTGCTGTGATATTGCAGAGGTTAAACCATCTGTCAGCAACACGCATCCTGTGTTATTCCTTAATGGAACATGTTTGTGGCAGCAACACGCGAGGTGCATGTTATGTTTACACATTTGTGACACACGCATGTTAGTCAAAACCAAACAGATGTACGCCCTTCCACCCACTCTATCTATCTATCTATCTATCTATCTATCTATCTATCTATCTATCTATCTATCTATCTATCTATCTATCTATCTATCTATCTATCTATCTGTCTATCTGTCTATCTATCTGTCTGTCTGTCTGTCTATCTATCTGTCTGTCTGTCTATCTATCTGTCTGTCTGTCTGTCTGTCTGTAGAAAGAGCAGTAGTCGCCTCTCAGACTGACTCAATTAGTTTATATTTATCAAACGTTTGACCCGAGGACGTTGAGCTTCCCGGAGTGTCAGTGCTAAATTGCTATTTCAGAAGACGTCACTGAGTGTGAGAGGAGATAAGTGGGCTGTCTGTGTGTCTGTGTGTGTGTGTATATGTGTGTTGTTTGTTTATTAGCCTACAGTAGACACAGAGATAAACAGATGAAGGCTGTACGTGACTTGAACCATGCATGAAGCAGATAACAGGCTCAGAGACCATGTCTTCTTCTTCTCCTTTATTATTGGTACATTATTGGAACTTTATTGTTTATTTTTTTACTCTTCCTGTGTTTGTTTCCTTTTTCCTGTGTGTCTGAATAGTGTGCTTGAGTTTTTGCCTTTTGTGTGTTTGTGTAGTTTGTATTGTTCCAGGTCTCTCAGTTCGTTTGGCTCAGATCCATTTGGCGACACCTGTTGTTGCCCTTAAGTGGTCCCGGATCCATATTCTTCCTCCACAAATGTACAGTCTTTTTATAATTTTTTCATCTGGGCACGCAGCATCTATTCCATGTCAGTCTGTCTTGGGGTAATGATCCCTCCTCTGTTGCTCTTCTTGAAGTGTCTTCCATTTTTCTCTGTTACAGTAAAATGTTTTGGGGGGAAGTTCCTTATCCAAAAGGACAGAGGGTGTCATATGCTGTGCAGTTTGTAAATTTAAGATTTTTGATATTGGGCTTTATAAATAAAATTGACTTTTTAAGCCATATTACTGCTACTTTCCCTTTGATAGGGATTTTTATTTGAACCCTTTGATAGGGATTTTTATTTGAACCCAAGAGACACTTAAAGTTAAATAAGTTAAATAAGATACTGAGTTAAATTATGTGGTGAGACAAACAAGGTTTTGCAGTTCCCTGACAGTGCAATGGCCATAAGAGGAACTGCAGCTCACACTTTGCTTCGAAACAAAATCATCAAAATAAAAGTTGTTGTTATAATGATAACAATATGTATAATGAAAAGTAGCAATGCAACAATGACTTAAACATGTCTGACAACAGACAGTATTAGTTTTAAAGGATTTCGAGGGATAGTTGTGCCCACTTTATCAGCAGTGTGAGAGTGAAAAGCACAGCAACAGTAACAAAGATGTGGTTATTTATTATAGTTTAATTAAATTTTTTGTTTAACTATTTCCTGAGTTAATTGCAGTTTTGAAATTTTAAGAGCTTTTAATTTAAAGCAAATACACTTCTTCATGTTGACCTCTTGTCAGACCACCAACCATGTGTATTACAGTTATGTTATCAGTCTCCAGTAGTGGAAATATCTTGAAAGAAACATGTTTACTTCTCTCTTCAAAAACACCACTGGTTAATGGACAAATTGCACATGAAGCTAATTAGAACGAGAAGAACAAACAAGCCAAATCCAAAGAGTCTCATTTGACAGCAGATCAAACCCAGACACTCACAGACAGGCAGGAAACAGCCTCTCTGTCCCAGCTGCTGCTGGTTTCCACCCTGAACATGAAACTTTATTAGAAACTTTCTTTGAAGAAAAATAAAACGCATTCACACACACAGTGACCGAGTTTCCATCCCAGCTGTGGTGAGATGTGTTTTTACTCAAACAACCTCCTAAAAAAACAAAATACAGAAAATTTTTTGTCATGCAGATACTTAAAGGTGTTTTAATTTAGCTACAGTTTGTCTTTTACCATATTGTTAAATTAAAATGTGTGTTTCTGATGTGATGCTCTTTGTTATCCTTTTACCATATTTTTTGTTAAAGTTTCACTTTTTCTCTTAACTTCTTCTTGCACACTGTGCCCATGCAAAAAAAACAAAAAACAAATGACGCTCATTGGACCACCCTGTGTGAATTTAGGCTGAATGATGAACTGTTTGTTCAGAACAGATGTTACGAAGGGCTTTACAGGAAGAAGAAGAGGTAGATGAAGACAATATGTAAAGCAAGGAGAAAACGTGTATAATCCACAAAGTAAATATTTAGCCAGTGTGCAAAATGCATCTGTTTTAAAACTATTTGAAACCTGTGACACTTGGAGAGGCAACAATTCAACATAACTGCAATCAGGTAGCCTACCTGTTCATTCAAATGTATAAAAAAATAACAATATCAAAGCACCAAAGTGTATACACAATATAAAATAACAGCAGGAAATGTAGCTAATGTAACACATTTAACAAGAGAGACAGATATTGAATAAAGAAGTAGTATTAGTCAGTCCTAGATACTGTATCATATCAAAATTGATGTTTATCTGCCAAATTTTGTTACTGGTTACAAATCAGGAGTTTCATTTTGTTACCTTGGGTTCTGGTGTGCATTTCTCACTATAAGCATTTTTACAATGGAGAAAATCATGAAGATTAATCCATAATGAAAGTCTGCTAAAATAGTTCAAAATTAGTTCCATCTCAACAAACACAGCAGTAAAATCCTGCTTTTACAGTAACTTTTACTTTTAATACTTAAAGCAGGCTTGCATTTTCCTGACCATGCCAGGTTGCACTGTTACTTCAGTATAACATTTTAAATGCTACTTGTAATGGAACAGTGTGGTGCTAGGCAACTTTTACTCAAGTAACAATTTCAGTGCAGAACTTTTAATGTAATATTTTCACAGTTTTTGTAGAATACTACATTTTTAATGCAGGACATTTAGCTACATTGCAGTATTTTTAGGCTACTTAAGTAACATTTTCAATGCAGGACTTTTACTTGTAATGGAGTATTTTCACAGTGTTAGTAGGTTTACCCAAGTAACATTTTCAATGCAGGTATTTTCACAGTGTGGTGTTAGATATTTTAACTTTTATGTACAATAAAATAAAAAAGTGCAACATTAATGAGGATTTGAAGATGTTGTTATACGTGTACTCTTTGAGGTGATAAAATAATCTTCAGTTGTTTCTGAATGGAACCAGACAGCGGGGCGAAAGTGAGCAGGATGTTAGTGTTGGAATGCGCCGCGGTGCGTCGCCATGGTGACGGCGTAAGCTGTGCTGCTGCTCAGCGGTGAAAAGTTTGAAAACAAAGTTTGTGTTATCTGCGGTGAGTTGGTGTTATTTCAGTGTTTATTTTACCTTTTCACTGTTTTATAAACAGAGGTTTGTTACTACAGGTTTACTTTAAAATATAAGGTTTGTTAAATTAAGTGTAGACAGTGAGGTTTTATAGTTATGACGTTATAGTTCACTTAATGAAACGTTAGACTGAGCTTTAGCCCGGCTGATTACCAACTTTATATTTATGGGCCTATGTTAAACCCCGTGGATCCAGTGTTTGGCCAGGAATACGATGTTTAGTAGAGGAAGTTATCCCTAATTTAATAAATAACAAGACGTTTTACAAAACAGTCACAGCTCAAGGTTGATTAGCTGTCATGACAATCCATAGCGGGCTAGGCCCTCTAACCCAGGCTATCTCGAAAGTTTAGGCAAGAAAAAGGTATTTTAACAGTGGTTTGATAAAACAATTCCCACTCACGGTCCACTTACTGGTATTTTCCTGAGCTTTCGCCATAATCACACAATCAATTTAAATAAATTAGGTTTATTGCCATGAGTTTAGTTTAAACATTTTGCCAAAGCATAAAGTCACATATAAATAATAAAAGATAAACAATAAATAAATAAAACAATAAAATGATATTTTAAAAGAGAGGGAAAAAAATAAAAACAAATATATTATAAATTGATAGTCTTGCTCTTTGACATGCAGTATCAAATTCTCCAGCCAAAGAGAAAAAAATTATTATAATAATATTAATAACACTTGATATAATCACAGTCTTTATTAAGGGATATAGTTTACTGAGATGATAGATGTTCATGTAATTCACAGTTTTAACAGCCAGCACAGACTGTAACAGAATAGTAGTTATTCTTTGACATTAATACAGTTGTTTAGCCTATCTTTATCTGTTACATTTACTTTTATTTTATCTTATTTACCAGGACACTTTGATCATTCTACTGGAGCAGATTTAGTAGCAAATAGTAGGACACAACAATGAAAGACATCATATTACAAAATAACATAGTATCTGTAACAGTTTAGCAGTGATATCAGGTGGTTTAAAATGAATTATTGTATGAGATCATGAAGAAATGATTATTAGATTAGAGTCCAGATGATAGTTGTTGTGTCTGTCCTACTGACATCTCTCTTCTTCAGTTTGACTGACAGGTGAAGATGAACGGAGTGGTAACACAACGGCACATTGGTACTTTTCTACCAGAAATTACTGCCAACAGCAACAAACAGAGGAAAAGTACTCAGTACAGGTAGAGTAGGCCTACAACTGCAGTACTCAGAATAAAAGTGTGTCAAACATATATGTTCTTATTTGTTATGGTGATGTGGAAGATTATGAGAACCTAAACGTGTGTGTGTGTGTGTGTGTGTGTGTGTGTGTGTGTGTGTGTGTGTGTGTGTGTGTGTGTGTGTGTGTGTGTGTGTGTGTGTGTGTGTGTGTGTGTGTGTGTTTGTCTGTGTGTCTGTGGTCAGCAGGTTGAAGCAGAAGAAGACGTCTCTCCACACCGGATCTCCACCAGCCTCTCAGATCCTCTCCAAGACAGAGATTGCACTGTGAGTTCATCAGGTGGATTTTGGTGGCACACCAAAGTCAGATTTATTTTTCACCAAGAATTTATTGTTTAGTTTGGTTTTCTTGTTATTATTCTCCTATTAGATGACAGGGACACTCGCATATTACAGTTGGCCTCCATGTTGCATTGTGTGTCATCAACACACTCAAACATCTAGACCCGCTGTTCTACATGCAGGATGCTAGCACTAAGTGACTGTCAGTTAGTACTATGAATCAGGATGGAGGATTTATCTCCACTGAGGTCTTTAATTCCTTTAACTGGCGTTCAGACTAAATGTAATTTGCCAGTAACAAGCTGGGGATGTGACAGGGTGGTCCACTGGCTTTTTTCTCTTGTTGGTTTTGGTGACAAGTGAGAATGATAAAATTAGTGACCTTTTGTACTCTACGTCTGCAGCTTTTTGTTGTTATTTTTATTTATACTGTACTTTTCTGTATTAATTATTCATTAACTGATGCCAATAAGCTAAATTACTCTTCTGGTTTATCTTAAAGCTTTACTCTACTATAAAAATGTCCATGAATATGTAGAGTATATGTATCAATAGATTGTACTCTCATCTTTCAATACTGCATTGTAGGAGTAATTTAGCTGCTCTCTTCTCTGTTGGTCTAAATGATGAAAATAGTAAATTAGTTTTCATTTAGGCAGCATTCCTGAGTGTTAAAGTGTTCAAGTACTTTATTTTGATTCTCTTTAATTTTATCTGAGCCACGAGTTTTAGAGGGAATGGTCATTTAATTTTCACTTGAAAAATAGAAAAATGATTATGATGTGACTTTTTCTGGGGTCTACATCAAACAAGTGAGTTCCCTTACCTTTGGAGAACATGATTTATAGGCACATGCTTCATTTATAGGCTACTGGTATGTTGTGACAAGTTACAGCTTTTACGATTTTGATCTACTACTTTTATTTACTTCGATCAACAGTTCAACTCTGATTCAGTTTATAACTGGACACAGGGTAACAACTCACTGAGCGGGAAACATTTACACCCTGACTTACTGCTTGTAAGCTCACTGAACAGAAAGTTTAGTGCGCCCTCTGCTGCTAAAAAGTAATAGCTGACTGAGCACAGAGATGAAGTTTTACTTTTATGTGGTGTCCTTTGTCTATTCCACACCGAAGCTCTGCTGTTCATCCAAACATTTCTGTGTAACGTCTTGGTCTTCTGCCCCATGCTCCTTTAAAGTCTCCTGTTCTCACATCTGTCCAGGTTCAGAAGCAGTCGAAAGCAGAACATCTGTGTGGAGATGCTTCAAGAAGGCTATCACAGGTAGCTCCCTGCCTGTCATTTCAGTGATAATCGAGTAGTGTCAAATAACTTTTGAGGACATTCACTTCTATAGGTTTCTATGTACTATAGGGTTGTCTTCATTTCACATGCATTTGTAAGGTTTTTATGGGGATCTTTCTATAAGCTATTTTCATAATCTTGTGGCATTAACTCTAGTTTTATAAAGAAGAAACTTTTTGCCATCCTACTGAGCAGAATACAATAAATTTGGATGGTTTCACTTCAACAATTAGGCTAGTCAACATAGTCCACCATTTTACTGTCAAATAAAATGCATGATGTCATTTTCAGATTGAATTTCTAGTGAAGTCAGGCTGCTGATAGACCAGTACCCACTAGTTAGGGCTGCGTTATAGACACATCTATGTATGTAGTATATATAGCCTAGTAGTCTTCCAACCACTCAAAGTGCTTTTACACTATGTCAGATTCACCCATCAATGCATATTCATACATTGATGTCAGAGACTAAGGTGCCAACTGTTCATCAGAACAGAAATTAACATTTACACACGGCCATCAGGAGCAATTTGGGGTTCAGTATTTTGCCCAAGGACACTTGCACATTCAGACTGCCGGAGCCTCCTGACAGCTGCCCCTACAATTTTTATCTCTTCATTTTTTTGAAACATTGCTGTAGAGATCTCTCTCCTTTCTCTGAGGTCGTTCTCTGAGCTCTTCGGTCTGCTGAGCTCCGATAAGGATCGGAGGATGGCGGCTGAACCAGGTTCAGCTGTCAGGCTTCAGACTCCGCTGGACGAACAATGGGACAAACTGGAGACCATGAGACTGCACCTGTGCCAGGCCGAGCAGGCTGAAAGGATCGGTACACACACAATTTGTATTCACAGAAAACAAGATACACACACACTATGTGTGAACTGACTGAAATATGTTGTATTTTCACTTAAATACATGCTGCCTGGTGTAAATAATGTGTGCCGATCCCATCACTTCTGATGAGGTTTAAATTAGTGGTCAGATTAGTGGATATGTACGTCATGATGTTAACAGTAAATGTCAGGATTTTCTAAAAATGGAGTGAATGATGCATTATTGGGGCTACGGGGTTCTCCTTTACAGTGTTTTATGTGTTTGTGTGTGTGTGCAGGTTCCTGGTCGCTGGTGTGTGAGCAGCGTTTGGTTTTGGGTCGGTACTTCTCAGCTCCAGAGGACCTCTGGCTTAGTTTTCACTTCTACCACAGCTGTGTAGACAGAAATCAAGGAGGCTGTTCGAGACCGGCCACCGAGGCCCGGGCATGCATGGCTGAGCTCTACCTGCAACAAGGTGGACAGTGCACACACTAACAATCGCACACACAATTATAAACAAAGGTGACAAATAAAGTAAGTAATCACCAACACAAAGCGTGTTGATGAGGTGTTTTCCCACCACAACAGCTTCAGTGATCCTTTCGTAGATTTCACAAGTCTCTGGAACTCTTCTGGAGGGATGAACACAGAAATAAATAACAGTAGCATAATTACAAACATTATTATGAAAGATGAAATAAAATCCGGTAAAGCTAAATCAGACTGTTTCACGTCCCCTCTGTGGCCCCTCGGTCCTGCAGGTGAGCTGGAGCTGGCGAGGCAGCAGGCGGAGCAGTGCATCAAGCAGGCAGAGGACGGCGGCTGGATGGACTCGGCCGGTCGGCCCCTGAGGCTCCTGGCCCGCCAAGCACTGTGGAGGATCTACAGCCAGCTGGCTGACGCTGCACTGGACGCCAAAGACAACAACAAGGCTCTTAAGCTACTCCACAAGGGCTACAGCACGGCTGCTGAGTGTAGGTAGACACTGTCTGCATCTGTGTGTCTGAAAATACACTGAATGTACACAAGATGTGGAAAGTAGGAGGGGTGTGTGTGAAAGACAGACAAATCCATATAATCAGTAAGTTGTTTAATAGTTTAGGCTGTTCATCTCAAGTAGTAATTTTCTCAACCCATAAAGGAGCATGTTATCATTTTGTTTATTAGACAGGACTAATAGTCCATGGTCATGCTAGATGCACTGAAAGGGAGCTGATGAGAAACAGCCTTTCATTTCAATCTGTGTATACCCAGGGAAATGACTATAAAGCACAATGTCAGCGCTAACATGCTGATATTGAGCAAATGTTATGCTTACCAAGTTCAACAGTAGTTTAGTGTGTTAGCATGCTAACTTATGCTACTTAGCACTAAACACATAGTACAGCTGACACTGATAGGACTTTAATTCGCTGATTTAGATATAAACCGAAATATTGGACAAATAAACAATAAACTAGATGAAATGTTAAAGTGATTATCATCTCAACCAGATTTCATAACAATCCACCAAATCGTTTTTGACATACTTTAGTCTGGGCCACTGCCATTCCTAAATATATAAAATCAACAAAAATTAAGATCCATGGATTCTGCTTTGACTGCTAATTGTTAAAAGGAAAGCAATGAGATGTAAGTTTGTTTGAAATATAATACAGAACAATAGAGCAGCAGAGCTGAAGTCACTGATGTCTATTTCAGCTGAAGACAAACAAATCGAAGGGGAGGCCTCCTATCGACTAGGACTGACCTATCAGAATGCAGGAGACCATGACACAGCCAAACAGGTGTGTGTGTGTGTGTGTGTGTGTGTGTGTGTGTGTGTGTGTGTGTGTGTGTGTGTGTGTGTGTGTGTGTGTGTGTGTGTGTGTGTGTGTGTAAAGTGCTCCTTTGTATGATGAAACAATGCGTTGGTCCGTTTCTCAAAACGTTCGTACTTCCTGTCTGTGGCACCCAGTTTGAGGCTCATTGATCCCTACTAGAGATGTAGATCTTTAAAAACAGCTAATATGTAGTTTCATTAAAAAAAAGGTTCAGTGGTTTCTTAATACTGCTGCTCACATTCATTTTTATCAATCAAACAGGAGGAAATAGTGCATTTGTTGGGGATTATTTTCAGAGGATTAATCCAGATTTTTGTGCTCTGGTGATTATGTAGAGCAGAAGGATGGTTTTCGGGATTAACTCCAAATAAACTAAATAAATTTATTGTCGATTTTGGTCTTTTCATGAGATTTGTTGTGAAAAACATTTAGAATATCACCACCTGACCCTTTAAGAGCTATAATACTGTGATTATGTCTCACTTGGTGATACAATTGTGTGTGTGTCTGTGCATGTTTGTGTTTCCAGTTTTTCAATATTTGCATTCAGATGTATGGCACACTGCAGGATGAAGACAAACTGGGAAGGTCCTACATGGCTATGGCCAGGTCTTTAGAGAGGTACACACACACACACACACACATAGTATCTCTTCAACTTTATTCATTAGTTCTGTGCCCTTTGTGTGTAAGGTTATTAAGGTCTGGGTCTGCGTCATGGACTGGATCTAAAAAAGGATAACTTATGCATAGTTACTGCATAAGTTTCAACATTCATGAATCTGTCAGAGCCCACTTGCTAAACACATGTTTATTATATGTCTGTGTATGTATGTTTGTGTGTGTGTGTCAGTGAGGGAAACATAGATGAGACAGTCCAGTGTCTGAACAAGTTAGCCGACATCTCCCGTAGCAACGGACTGCAGCACAACCTAGTGGACGCCTACCTTTATCTGGGAAATATCTACTATAGGATGGTGACACACGCACACGCACACACACACACACACACACACACATACATGTATTCCAATTAGCATGATTCCTTCCTTATTTGACAATTAATTGATTATGAAGTCACTTATGCAAATTAGTTGTCTGTTGATTGATTGGTTGATGAAATGTTGAGCTAATGCTGTATTGTGCTACCATTCACTTTTTACATTTTTTTTTTGTATTTTTTAATACATTTTTTATTTTGTTGTTAGAGGTAGTGTGCACTGCAGTCTGTGGTATTGATGTTGTCATGTTTTGCTATATTTCTTTTTATTTAGGGCGTTGGTCAACAAATAACCTCGAAAACACATGTTTAATTTGATATAAGCTTCCTCAGCACTTAAATAAACAAATATTCACATTTTTATTTATTTATTTGATTAGAATTGTTGAGTAAAGAACTTCAAGAGACATCATGTTGTCTCAAAATACAAATCATTACAAACGGAACATCCTAAATACAAAATTGTTCTTGGGTTTTTGGTTTTATTTTTTGCCAAGCTCTCTCTCTCACTCTCTCTCTCTTTGTGTTTGCAGGGTCAGTACGAGAGAGCTTGTGAGTACTTCATGCAGGGTTATGAAGTTGCCTGTGATCTGGAGGATGTGGCTCTGCTGCAGAAAGCACAGGTAAATGTTTCTGCACTTGTTGGGCTTTGTATAACACATTTTGAATAATTGAAGAGTAGAGAGAAGTACAGAGCATTAAATCTAGATAAAATACACTGAACAACAGATGAAAAGGGAATAAAAGAAGCTCATCCTTTTTCACTGAAGACAATTTAACACCTTCATTCCTGCACTTTTCACAGTAAGAACAGGTGTAAATAATTAAACGAATGACATCTGACTGGATGACTTGCTGGGACACTTGATTGAATTGTTATCAGTAACACAGCATATTCCTTCAATTTCAGAACGTGACATTAACATAATGAACAGTGAGAGAAAAAAACAACACTCATCTTCCAGTTTGTCCAACATCTCCCATCCAACAACCTCCACTTTCCTTTTACATGCTGCTCTGTCTGTCTGTGGCTCTGTCAGGTGTTGGTGGCCAGTGCTCGCGCTCATTCCCTCATCAAGAAATACAACGCTGATGTGGTGTCGGCCACGCCCACCGCCATGCTCCGACTCTTGGCCTGGAAAGAGACCAGAGGAAGTCAGGAACTCAGCACAGACGCTACAGATAATAGTACTGCTGCCTGGTACTAACTCATCACCAGATAATGTTACTGGTGAATACAGCTGCATTTTAAAAAGGAAATTTTGGGGAATCACACCTTCAGGCTTTCATGCATTGTTAGCATCGACTGTCACTTTAAAGTAAATAAACATAAACATATAGTCCTGACATTTCTGTTTCAACATTTACACACTGCACACAAAACACACAAATTCAACTCTATAATTCATATAAATTCAACTTTAATAATTTGTTTAATTCAAATACATTTATACTAACAAACTGGAATGGAAGTTTGATCGTTGCTGTGAATGCAACACTATTCAGCTATGATAGCACCTGTGACCCTACGGACAAAAACATTGGTATGTTAGTCCGTCCAGGCTCTGACTTACCATGACATTTGATAACCATGTTCATGATGCTCAGTGGATGAATCCTGCTAAGTTTGGTGATCTGCTGGCTTTTCCTCTAGTGCCACCATAGGTTGGTTTTGAGTGAAATGTCTCAACAAGTAGCGGATGGATTGTCATTAGAGTTCCCTGGGGATGAAAATTTTGGTGATTCTCTGACTTTCATCTAGTGCCATCATAATGGGTCAGATGATTTGTCCAATACTTTGGTTTTGGTTTATGACCAAAGACAGCCTGTGAACACTTTGCCAGCGGCTGCTGAACAACTTGGAAGTGTGACATGTCAGACATGTCACAGCTGCAAACAACAAACATGACGTAATGGTGGAAATCACAGATTACCTAATCAGCTGTCTGGTTTGAGCATGCTCTGTCCTGTTTGTGAGGCAATAAGCAAATAAACAGACAGTAAATAAATATAATCATCTCATTAGAACTCTGCATGTTTCTAATCATGTGGACAGCGCAGGAGGCGGTTAGTCCTTTCTGTCCATCACAGGTTTGTGAGCAGAGGAAATAACGAAGAGGAGGAAGATGAAGGGCAAAATGTCACCAAAAACAAAACCCTCCATCTCAACCAGAAAATGCCATAATGTTGAACTTGAATAGTTTATGTTACTCTAGAAGTCGGGTAGATGCTACACTTGAAACAGATGCCAGTTTGATAGTTTGTAGAGAAATTCTGAATAATTATTTGAATGCCATCTAAACTTGTCATACATTTTTTTTATAAAAATAAAAATGGGACCTGCCTTCCAGCAGACAGGAGGGTGACAAATTTTCAGAAAAGCATCTCTCATACTTTTCACATTTAAATTTTTAATTTGTGAACAGTTTTATATTTATGGGCAGTGATTATTTACTGTTTTACAGAATAAATATGTTTTTAAATAAAATATATTCTGGGATGTCATTATTGGTTGCATTTAAAAACTGCTGTTTGTAATAAAAAAAATAATCCGCCAATAATTGTTGAAATGCTTTTGATTTACATTTTTGTAATAAGTATGTTTTTGATATATATGACTAATTCAACTTGTTCAGAACATGTATTAATGAATTCTTATTATTTTTTATAAAACAGACCGAGTTGTACTTTGGTTTAACTCATTATTATCAAGTTATTGGTAATAATCAATCTTGTCAATATTTTATTTAATTATTAACTCCTCCTTTGTTTAGTTTTTATAACCCTATGTAATTTCCATCCCAACTATGTCTGTGACTATCTAAATGATATAAACTTTTTTCAGTTTATATTTTTATTTGTGTTTTATTATGGTTATGGTTTGATAACTTTTTCATATTTCATACTTAGATATTCGACATTTAAAACAATGAAATTGTATTTTGCAAAAATGTATTTAATAGTTAAAGTTTGTTTAAAAAATTAACATAATTGTAAAAATAAATAGCGTTATTCAGTTATCATTAAATAGTTTGAAAATTGCTAAAATTACACTATACTGTTGTGCTTTTATCATTTCATTTTTATATATGTCTTTAAATGACCTGTGCTTTATAATGCAATACTTTATCCATTAACGTCATACTTGTACTGGAAAGGTTGCTTTTACCTGTAACCATTGACTGTATATAAGAAGTCTGTAACACGGTAATTTAAAAAAAACTGCTGCGGTTCTCTTTCAGTCTTTACGGTCTTTCTGTGTCCCACGTGTCCGGAAGTGGCTCCGCTTGCTGTACTTGTGTTTTCTGACAGAAACGTCTCCGGAGAAGAAGCTGAAGAGTTGTTACGACGTCTGTCCCGGCTGCTGTGACGGACGGGGGCCGGCGGGGTGATCCGGTGAACCCCGGGGCTGAAACATGGGCCTCCTGTCGAGGATACGGAAGGAATGGTTCATCATCGGGATAGTGCTGGTCATCTTATCGGCCAAACTGCAACCCAGCATCGGTGTCAAAGGAGGTGAGTGAGTCGGAGTCACTTAACCTCCAGCTCTTAACCTCCATTAAAGTTCACTACAGTCTTTAAAAATAACTGCTATCCGGAAATACAATTGTCTTGCAAACAGTGTGTTGTATTAACTAACAGGTGGCTGCTTGTGGCATGTTGGTGCCAGGCTCTTTATTGGTGGCTTATTGGTCACGCATGATCTCGTAGAGAAATACATTTTACATGTAGGTTAACGTTAATTAACTGTCAGGAGTTACTGGAGAAATCGACTTGGGGGTTTTTCACCAGACAACTTTTTTATTTTAATAAACTGCCAACTTTTAGACTTGGTTAACTGCCCGTCGCTCCAAACTGTGGGAATTACAACAATATTAATACAAAATGTTAAATTTATACTAAAGCGCGTTTCACTTCGTGTAACGTTACATGATATACGCCGACATAAAGGTTGTATCTTATTGATTATGTTAACTTTAAAATTGAAAGTATAATAAATGCTAATATTTGTTAAAACGGATGGTTACTGTAAATGTCGCGCTTTTCTGCATGGAGTTTCGTTTGTCAGGTTAGAACAGCAGTGGTGGTAGAAGGCGCTCCCTCATAGTGGCTCCTCTGTGTGTGGCGGCTTCCTCGTTACCTGGCACGGCAGTGACACGTAGCATTACCAGCAGTAATGAAAACACACACACCTCGGTTGTCACTCACCGCTCCCGCGTTTGCTTGCCCTTGGGTATCCTATCTTACGTCATTTGCTGAAATCCTATCTTTTTAGGCTACTCTCTGTGGATTTTGTCAGGTGTGCGTTCAAGAACCCTGGTTTAATTAACTAAGCCTCTACTCTTAAGTTGATGAATCCTGAGATGGAAAACTCCGGAACACCTGATCAGGGTCAGAGATCCGATACTATGATTGGCTGTGGCAACAAGTAAATACAAGCCACATCCTCCATTTTAATCCAGTGGATATTAAAGCATGTAGCCTGTATACAAACTGTGCACATCCATCTTTAAAGAAAGGGCCTCAGTCAGAGCAGGGCAACAACAAAGTGTTATTCAGTGTTGATAAATTCATTATTCACCAGATTAACATTTTATCACACATTTATAATGTGTGATAAAGTGGTGGAATCTGACAGTGTATTCACCTACAGTACATTTTTAAAATATTAGTTCAGCTTTACCTGATGGGGACGAAACAGGGCTTAAAAAAATATATATATACATAGAGACATGACTGTTAGCTCACAGTCTGATCCAGTTAAGTTAAAATACAGTAGATTTAAACATGGATTTTGGATCTTGGCTCAACAACATTCAGTGGCTTTCATTTCAGCTACTTATGTAGTCAATTTAAACAAAGTCTCTTAAATGCTGTTAAAAGAAAACACCTTTTTTAAAACAACTCACTTTCAAACTACATTCTGCAGCTGTACCACCGTCCTGCTCACTCAGGTTATATAATATATATAATATAATCTCCAACATGGTATGAATAAGTTTCATCAGTGGGACCAGTCACATCATAAGTGGTAGAAATAATTATTCATTGATCCAAGTTTAAGTTACTTATCTTTCTATATTTCTTCTCAGTGTTCACTAACTTTTCACTATGGCCTGAAACGGCCTCAGTAGTTCTGGTTTGTGAACATAACTGTTGACTTGAGCGGAAATTAAGTGTATGATACAGATTTTATCAGTTCTAATTTTACTGAGTCGTGTTATCTCTGAGGCCGTGAGAGAACGCAGAGGTCAGCTCAGTTACACCTCCATATCTTGCCCTGTAGATTAGATAAAGTCCTGTGCTGCTACTGTCGGGATGCTGCCTTCAGGTGCTCCTCGTAAAAGCCGGCATCAGACAGCAGAGGTTGCAGCCAAGTGATTTTGTTCAGAAATATACAGAACGCATAAATAAAACTATTTCTTGGTTGCTGCCGTTTGTTATTATAAAATCGAAACAGAGTGAGTCTGTGCACAAGTGACACAGTCTGTGATTTTAGATTAACATTTTATTAAATTAGGCCTTTTATGTTTAGTGTCCCTTCAAAGAATTGCATTGTAACAAAATACATTTGGCATTATATCTTCCTTTTTATGGGAATTTTAAATATATTTAAAGGTTTTCTTGCCAAAGTTTCACCAATGTTTTGCATGTTTTAAAATTTGTAACATTTAGTTTGACAAGCTAACTTTCAAGAGTCATCTTATGAGTTTTTTCCCCTTTAGCTTTCAACTGCACCTCACGGTCTTCCTCAGCAGTGATTAGTTGACATGGAGATTTTATAGGAATATGTAATCACTAAAAACAATGTTTGACCTAATGGAATGAACATTGTCCCATATTACACCTTTGGATTTCTATGATAATTATCAAAATAAATAACCACCATGTCTAAATTATCCATAAATATGTCAGCTTAAAGTGTCAAAATAGAAACCTAATTATTGGCAAGGCTCTCCTCTCCTTCAAATGTCGCTTGCCCAGATCATTTGATTTAATTTTATTCAGTCATGCAACAACCCTGACACAACACATCTGTCAGAATAAAATAGATAAAAGCAGGACAAAAAAAACAAAAGACAAAGTTCCAATCCTGCACAGAAAAATTAATTATTTAAAGAAACCTTTAAAGCAAGTAACACCAACAAGATGTTTTACATAAAATGTAAACATGACAGCATAAAACACTAAAAGTAAATATGATTTATTTCAATAAAGGTCCCAGCCACCCCAAAACATGATACTAATAACTAAAACTGTCTGTTCTACATTTCAGAGTTACAGAAAATGTGACATATGGATTTAGTTAGTGTGCTTATTACACATTATACAAGTAGGACCCACTTCTAAAAACTCAAACTAAAATAGATTCTGAGCATCTCACATCATCTAGAGGCCTACAAGTGTGTGGTTGTCAGAGCATTAGTGGTGGAGGATTTCACTGTCTGGTCCTCCCTTTTCTTTTAAAAGGCACTGTGGAGGTCTTTTTCTAGTTGCCCACGCAGCTCTTATCTTGTCAGGCATGCCGATTACAAGTCCTGTCTGTCCACGACAGTTTGTGGTGGGTGATGGTGGTGGCTTACCTTCAATCAGCATGCAAAGGACATTCAGAAAAGGAGCCAGCAAAAACTAAACCCAAAGGATTCAATGTCACCCCCTCCAGCTACTTCTACTGTTGTTCAAAAGTATATTGTTCAACTCATCCTGCTCTGTTACTCCATCTGTGTCTTCAGCACGCCTTCTGTTACAAACCGGGTCAAATTGACACGATTAACCAACACTGCCCCCAAAAATAATACGTCTGCCCACGCCCAGCCTCTCAGAACTCAATTGTTGGGCCGTCACATGCACAAGAGTGCAGCACACCCACTAAATCGCTGGAAGAGCGCCTTAGTTTTACTAGCTTGGTGGAGCCGAAAAATCAGGCCCTACCTCACTCAGTATGCCACCCAGCTCCCGGTACAGGCCGTAGTTACGTCTCACCTCGACCATTGCACTGCCCTCCTAGCAGGTCTTCCAGCTTGTGTGGTGAAACCCTTACAAATGGTTCAGAACGCAGCAGCGCGTCTGGTTTCTCATCAGCCCAAAAGGACTCATGTCACTCCATTACTGAGTGACCTCCACTGGCTCCCCATGTCGTCCCGAATCAAATTCAAGTCACTAATTCTTGCATACTAGTGGGTCTGCACCCATCTACCTAAACTCCATAAAACAAGTTTACGTTCCGTCTCGGTCATTACGCTCCTCCAACGAACGCCACCTGGCTCATCTGTGACACCACGGTGGTGGAACGAGCTACCACGCGCCATCAGAGCAGCGGCGTCCCTCTCTAACTTCAAGAAGCTCCTGAACTCATCTCTTCCAAGAACAAATAACACCTCTAACCCCTAACCTCATGCACGTCCTGTACTCCTCTTCTTTCTTCTTACAATTATCCTGTATTGATTGCACTTTTTGTTTACTCTTACTGCTTTCCGTAGGTATTTACCCCATTGATGCCATGCGCGCTTTGCCTACAACAATGTAACAAATATATCATCAATAAATGATTTAATTCATTTGAATCACAAACTAATTAGCACATAATCTTTCTATTTATTTTGTTGAGGAAAAGAGACTTAACAAAATGTACTAATCATATTTTTTGATTTTTTTTAATCATAATTGTTTTGAATGTTCTACAGATTTGTGAAGTGATACTGTGTTTGCCATCAAAATCAGCCTTTAAACTTGAAAGAAATATTGATCTGACATTTATTGTGAGAATTGTCAATATTGAATGGAATTAAATTTTTATTTTATGCCATATCGCCCAGCACTGTGTCGTCTGCATACTGCATGTGTACTTTGGTTTTGACCTTAAACCGGTGAAGAAGAAAAAGTCTGCCATCTGTGGTGTAGATAGATGAGTTGAACACCCTGGGTAGAGGTTAACTGATGAGATGTAGGATGGCCTGATGTTACTGGAGTAGGACAATGCAAGACAATAATTTTGCCACACACAAATACATACATTTTCCTCCGTCCCCCCTCAGGTCCATTAAAGCCAGAGATCACCATAGCGTATGTTGCCGTCTCGCTTATCTTCTTCAACAGCGGCCTGTCGCTGAAAACAGAGGTAAAAAACTTGACACTTCTCTCTTGTCAACGTGTTAACTTATTATATAACATGGTGGATGTAGATGCTGTTTGGAAAAAGATTCATGTGGGTGGTAAAAATCTAAAAAGGTCAAACGTGATAGAAGTTTCTTCCTCTCTCTGCAGGAGTTGACCAGCTCGCTGCTTCATGTTCGGCTCCACCTATTCGTTCAGTCCTTCACATTGATCTTCTTCCCACTGGCCATCTGGCTGCTGCTCAAAGTGCTCGCACTGACTGCCATCGACCAATGGCTGCTCAGAGGGTAGGAACAGAGAGAGAGTGTGTGTGTGTGAATGCTATCCTTTATTTAGGTCCCTGCCTGACTTTACCTGAAGGGCAAGTTATGTACGGACACAAGGACCCACATTCACTGCTACTACAGGCGATACTGTGTGTGTGTGTGTGTGTGTGTGTTGAACAGAGATCCTGTGTGAGGCAGGAGTATCAGTTGCCTCTTAAAATTAAAACTGTCTGAACTGACTGAAAATAGATAAATTTATCTGGTAGTCAAATTGCCATTGAAAGCATTTTTTTTTGTCTTTTGGTGTAATTACACTCCACCCCACATGTGGACGCCATGAAAACAAACTATGAGACAGGCGCAAACACCAGGTGTGCTTTCCATTCACCTAATTATGCTTTTTCCCGTCCTTGCTCCTCTGGCCTTCAACTTAAATTGGTTGCAGCTTGTCACAATCATGAATAGTCCAATCCCTTAAAGAGAAACTTTTATATTCTTCAACCTGGACCTTTTTCCCATGTTTTTGTCAATAAGAAAAATAGGGACAACAATTTTTTATATGTTCAGTATTAAGCGAGGTCAGTGAAACAGACCTACAATGTAATTCTTCCAGGGCAATTGCGCCCCGTCAACGTACATCCACTAAAGTGCTTTTTTTTTGCCACAGACCAGCTTAGATTGTGATTATACTGTAATTATTATGGAAAGGATCCCATCAGAGATAGACCTTTAACGAGTAAGATCCTTTTTTGTTTAACCACCAGACTCCACTGCGAGAATACAGTAATTTTACCTTGCTGATCTTTGTTCTGTTTGGTGATGATCTGTGAGGTAAAATTACTGACATTGCAGTCCATAGAGCCGTGCTGCTAGCGTGGCAATTATTATTAATTCTATAATATCACCCTGAGCCTGAAAAGTACCAGACTGCACCTGTGGTCTTTGATAAACAAACTGCAGATTTTATTTCCAGCATTTATAACTCCCTAACCTCCTGTTGTTTCAGTAATAAAGAGATTGTAATGATGTAATCTAGTCGTGTTTTCATCAGTTTCAGTTCATCAGTTCATCATGTTTTTATGCGCATATTGAAGTGTCTCATTAAAAAAGGTTGATGGAGACTGCAACATTTTAAAGAAACTTCAGTTCCCCCCTCCAAAACTTACGCACGCGTGAGCTGGTTTTTGTCTCTAATTCATATGAATCACGGACAAATTAGCACTTAATTTTTTATTAAAATATTTATTTTGTTGAGAAGAAGGAACTGAAAAAAGATTTACTAATCACATTTATTGAAAAATATTTTATCATAATAGTTTTGAATGTTCCACCTCAGATTTGTGAAGTGATGCACTGTTTGGCATCAAGTGTTCATCACGTTCGGACCATAAAGAAAAGTTTAAACCACATATTTAAACTTCAGGTTTCTTCAGTTTTCACTTAGGAGCAAGTATCAGCCTTTAAACTTGAAAGAAATAATGATTTGACATATATTGTGATAATTATCGATATCGAATGATATGAAATGGTTTGATCATGTTAACATTTTTAGCCCTATCGCCCAGCTCTAATGGAAACACATTTGCCTAATAAGTTCTGACGTAGTGAAAATTTACCTCACATGCCTCATCAGCTGTTTCCACTGTTGCCGTCTTCCCAGATATTCTCATAATTCACGGAAACGTGTCTGGTTGCGACTTGCTCCATTGAAGCACATCTCCAAAGAGCCCTATCCACATTTTTCTGAGATACATCGTCTTTACGTCCATGCGACCGGTTTTGTTTGTGGTTTGCAAGTAGCTGCTTCTTGTTTATTACGCTTTGCCTGGTTTATTTGCTCCAAACCAGCTGATGGAAACGTGTCTTATCCACATCATTATTATTGTTATTATTATTATTATTACGTTTGCAAAAGGAGTGCACCCATGTGTGTGAGCAGACCCTGACCTCTGACCAAAAGAATGAACATTTTCTGAACTGTAGAAAAAGATGATGATTATTCTTCTCTTCCTCTCTCTTACTCTTCTCTTTATCCTGTTGCTGTGGTTGCCTAGGTTACAGACGGTGAGCTGCATGCCCCCTCCCGTCTCCTCGGCTGTAATTCTCACCAAGGCTGTCGGAGGCAACGAGGTAAAACACACACACACACACACACACACACACACACACACACGTTAGCAGGTCATTATCCTCCAGTGTTTGACAAATGGTGTAATACTAGAAAGTAATAAGCAGTGTGTTGGTATGTTCTGTGTGTGCGTATGTGCGTGCCTCTAGGCTGCTGCCATCTTCAACTCAGCGTTTGGAAGCTTCCTGGTAAGATCTCATGAAACTGGAGTTTTCCTTTAAACGAGTCCAGCAGTAATGAATCATCAGCGTGAGCTCTGTGGGGAGCTGAAGCTGTAATCGTGTCTTTCTGTCCTGCAGGGAATCATTGTGACTCCAGCGCTGCTGCTGCTGTTTGTGAGTCACACCCGCTGAGTTTAATACGCTTTATTTTTACAAATGACTACACACAGAAACCATGAGACCAAAAACATCATTTTTCTTTACTTTAAAGCAGAAGTTGTTTGACATTTTGAGAAATACACTTATTCGCTTTCTTGCTGAGAGTTAGATGAGAAGGTCGGTTCCACTCTTGTCTCTGGACAGTAAATATAAATAAGCTGCAGCCTGGAAGCATTTAGCTTAGCTTTGCTCAGGGGGTTTTCAAAGTCTGAGACTGTGGGCCTCCCTTCAAACTAAATTTGTAAAAAGGTGCCCCCTCACACCACATTAGTGCTCATTTCCTGGATCCACATGGGATTGTGATGATGTTAATATATCCCATAGACACTCAGAAATTGAGCCAAGATAACCTAATATTGCTGTTTGATGTAACTTCAGACGAACCCTATACATTTAAAAAGAGGTCTGTCCTAATGCATTTATTAGTTTCTGACTCTGGAAAAGTAGGAAAGACAGTAAACTGTCCCAAAACCACGGTAACCATGAAGTATCTCTTTAACGAAATCACACATGTAGGCATTTCTGTGTGATCTGCTTTTAATAACTAATTTAAAAACAAATGTAATACATTTTCTCAATTTCATTTACTGAGCCTCCCCTGAAACTGTTTCCCCTCCACCTTTGAAAACTTCTGGCTTTGCTCAAACGCTGGCAATCAGATAGCCTGACGCTGACTAAATGTAAAACAGCAACGCATCCAAAGCTCACTAAACACGTTATACCTCTCTCGTTTAATCTGTATTAAAACCAACGTGTGAAAACAGCAATTCAGCATTTTACAAGGGGTCATGTGCCGGACTGCTTCTTGGCTGGGAGGGAGATTTCAGTAAATCCCAGCACCTCGCCAAGATGAAGTATTTAACCCTGTGTAAAACGGTGAATTAAAGTTTGTTTTAGTTTTTTACACTTTACACATTTTTTTTGTAAGATAACCGGCTGCTGTGTAAGCCTTGTATTGATCATACAGCTAAGACAGTGGCATCAATGTCTCTAACTCTCTGCCAGAAAGTGAATAAGCATATTAACATGTCAAACTTTGGCCATTTGGGGGCAGTGCAATAAATTGAAGCTTTAGTCTGCTACGTTACCTCATAAGGTTTTCTGATATATGTAACTCAAGATACAGTATCTCAGAAAAGTGAGTACACCCTTCTAAACTTAGGGGTGTACTCACTTTTGTGAGATACTGTAAATAAATGCATGTAAATAATGTGACTGTATGTTTGGTTGGCCTAATTTTATCTTCTTCTGTTTGTCCTCCTCCAGCTGGGCTCTTCATCCTCCGTTCCCTTCTCCTCCATCTTCTCTCAGCTATTCATGACTGTGGTGGTTCCTCTGATCCTGGGTCAGGTAGGTGTGTGTGTGTGTGTGTGTCTGTGTCTGTGTCTGTGTCTGTGTCTGTGTCTGTGTCTTTGCAGACTTGTAAATCTCTCTTCGGGGTGGGTGTGTGCGTGTGCAGGTGTGTCGTGGTTTCGTCAGGGAGTATCTGGAGAGGCGAAAGCCTCCGTTCGGCGCCGTCAGCAGTGCCGTCCTCCTCATGATCATCTACACCACTTTCTGTGACACCTTCAGTAACCCCAACATTGAGCTGGACCCCACCAGTCTGCTGCTGGTCGTCCTCATCAGTGAGTAAACCTAAAGTTAATAGTTTTTGTTATTCCTTTCTCTGGAGACTGGAAGACATGTTGTTGGAAGATGTGTTGGGTAAAGGGTTGCTGGTGGCTGAGTTGAAATCCAATTTGTGTTAAAAAAAAATTAAATTGTCATGTGACATCTGATGGGCAAAACAACAGACCAAAATAGCGGACCAAAATCACATCGGACTCCCCGTTGAGACGCCACCTCTCAACTCAAGAAAAAGATACATATGGACACAAACTGCAAGCGTTGGGTACTTGCGATCATATACAGCACCCACTGCTGTATTCCTGCTGTTAAAAAAGGCCGAGTGGTCCCTGGCAGCACTCAAATCCCTCACCTAACACAGCTCAGGCTTGTCTCCTCGTCGATTAGTGCATCCAAAAGCACATGATCATCCAGCATTTTGGCAAAGCAAAAGTAACAAACTCAAAGTAACAGTGTATCACTTGCTTCCTGGTGGGCGGGCAGCGGAAAATAACATCTTTTTTGACCTCCAAGGGAGCGTTTTCCTTGGAATGTGACACCATGTCAAAACCATGAATAGGAAATCTGCTTACTCTATTTCATGCCGAGATGATAGATACCACTTTAATGTCTGTACAGTAAGTAAAAAGCTACAGTCAGCTGCCGGCTAACTCAGCTTAGCACAAAGACAGAAAACAAGGGGAATCAGCTTGCCTGGCTCTGTCTAAAGGTAACAAACTCGGCTCAATAATTAACATGTTAAATCTAGTTTGTTTGATACGTACAAAGACTAAATAAAAATATATTACTACTCTTCTGTTGGTATGATGGTTTTCAGAAGAATTAGAAAACAAATCAACAAAGAAACAGCAAAGTATAACTGTTAGCTGACATAGAAAATACAACAATGGTTTTATTAAAGGGTTAAAACAAATTAAGTTACACCTGTCTCAGTCCAAGATGGCATGTAGTCTATAATAAACAAAAAAACACAATTACAATGATAACAGAGGGGATTCACATTAAATTGAAGTTTATCTCTCTTGCAGTTTTCTCCATCCAACTCAGCTTCATGCTGCTCACGTTTGCCTTGTCCACCAGGTGAGGCTCCTTCACCTCCTCCTCTTCCTCTGTTATTCTTCTTCTCCTCTTTTACTTTACTTACAATTCAAATGGTCTGCAAAAGCAAGCACTGCCTTATACAAGCAAAAATACTTTTGCTTCAAGTTTTTCTAATGCAGTGCATATACTGAATACAAAAACTAAAATGAAGAAGTAAACAATAGTAGAACTATTTGAAAAGTAGTCTATATGGAGTGTATGTGCAGAAACAGTAAGAGTGAAAATAGGGAGTTTACAGCTGTCAATGTGATGTGCAAAAGTGTCTCATAAAGATGACTGCATATATACAGATAGCAAGTTTATACACAAGCACAGCAATAAGTCAAAGGTCAGAGGTCACAGCAGCCAGACTCAGAGTGTGAAAATGATCCAGAGAATGACGGATTTAGGTTTTCACTTCCATTTTTGTTTCTGCAGGTCGGGCTCAGGATTCAGCCCTGCAGACACGGTCGCCATTATATTCTGCTCCACTCACAAGTCTCTCACTTTGGGTAGGTACACACACACACACACACACACACACACACAACACTGGACTTGTATGTAACTAACTAAGTAAAATTTTGATCCAATAGCATTCTGACTGATGTGTGTTTTTCTGATCCAGATAAGATATGTAGAAACAAATTGCATTTGGAGATGAGGAATTTAAATTTGAAAATAGACTCTGTAGACTGCTGCCCATCTCTGCTGCAGGCTAGAGATCAAGGCACATTATGACAAGGCAGAAGAATGTTTGGAATAAAAACCACAAAATTTAAATATTTCTCCCCCCCCAGGTATCCCCATGCTTAAGATTGTGTTTGAGGGTTACGAGCATCTCTCTCTGATCTCAGTTCCTTTGTTGATCTACCATCCGGCTCAGATCCTGCTTGGCTCTGTCCTTGTACCAACCATACGCAGCTGGATGACCACCCGGCAGAAGGTAAACTACATACATACACTAGTTCACACGCACACACACTAGTTCACACAGACACTAGTCCACACACACACAGACAGACACTAGTTCACTGACACTAGTTCACACACACAGACATTAATTCACACACACACACAGACACTAGTTCACACAGACACACAAACACTAGTACACACACACACACACTAGTTCACACAGACACACAAACACTAGTACACACACACACACACAGAGACTAGTTCACAGACACTAGTTCACACAGACACGAGTTCACACACACACATACACTACTTCACACACACACACTTACAAACGCTAGTACACACACAGACACTAGTTCACGTACACACACAGACACTAGTTCGCACACACAAACACTAGTGCACACACAGACACTAGTTCACACACACACAAACACTAGTACACACACAGACACTAGTTCACACACACACAAACACTAGTACACACACAGACACTTGTTCGCACACACAAACACTAGTTCACATACACACAGACACTTGTTCACACACACACAGACACTTGTTCGCACACACAAACACTGGTACACACACAGACACTTGTTCGCACACACACAGACACTTGTTCGCACACACAAACACTAGTTCACACACAGACACTAGTTCACACACACACAAACACTAGTACACACACAGACACTTGTTCGCACACACAAACACTGGTACACACACAGACACTTGTTCGCACACACACAGACACTTGTTCGCACACACAAACACTAGTTCACACACACACAGACACTAGTTCACACACACACAAACACTAGTGCACACACAGACACTAGTTCACGTACACACAGATACACAAACACAGCAATCCGACACTAACCTCTTCACCTCTTCTCCTCTCCTACAGTCTAGTCTGTTGTTGAGATAGGTCCGCATTCCAACACTGCTGTCCTGAGTGAGTAGAGAACAGACTCCAAAACAACAACTAATTTATTTATTTAATTTAAAAGATTTAAATTATTTTTCCTTTCATAATTAGAACTGCAGATCTGTTGGGTTTTACTGAACTGGTATATTATGGTATATGAACTCCCCTCCTTCTATGCTTTGAGTCTTTTAAAAACACACGCTCTGAATGCTACGGCTCCCTCTGCTGTCAGTAAAACAATCTGCCAGAAGCACCTGCTGGATTCACTTCTGCAAACTCTCCAGCTTCACTTTCATTTAGCACCACTAATGTTGTACTGGTCTGATGGTGGTGGGTGTGATGATGCCAGGCAATTACTGTAAATCACCTGTCACATCTTGTTAACAGCATGATGTTAAATACTGTGGAAACTAACTTGCTAAACCTTCAGTGTTCAGTCAAACATTTGGATGTAATTATCTTCAAAGCACCTCTATTTTAAGTTATAACGTTGTCTTTTTTCACTCTAGCGTGCAACTGACAGGCTCCTGGATTTTTGGACGTTTGAGAAGTTTTATATTCGATAAATATACTTTACATCAGCTGATATTTGCTTTTTAATCATAAGACATTGTTAACAAGTGTTGTTTATAAAGATCTATTGAATTTGTTTTTTAAAGTTACAGTGTGTAATTTTTGGCCACATGCTCCAATAGGGGGCTGCATTTTACTGTACTTTTGCATTTCTTCACAACGGTCAGCAAGGGATCCTCTGCTCTTTTCTAATCACACATCATAGAGCTGATATTTTTAATGATTTCATGAATTAAGCTTTTTATTCCTTCCTGAATTAGCGTGTGTCGCTTCTTCTGCATCAGTGAAGTAAAAGGACCATCGCCTTGTGTCCACTTTCTGCCACTGTGTTTAGACACAACTGACAAATATGTGGAATAAGTACATGATTTAAAAAACACAATAATGAAGAGCAGTGGTGCTATTTCTAATAGTTATTATGGATGGGCAGATTTTGATATTTCATCATGGGGGGGGGGATCAGTTGAATCAAAATGGATCAAAAGAATTGGCAAGTACAGGACGCATAATTCATAATTTATCAGAATCAGATCATTGCGATGGCACATTAGGGCCATTGTAGATTTTAAAAAAAATTAATTATGGAGCCAGGTGAGGGGGTTAAATTTCAGAGAAAACTCTTGCTCAGCTGGAAACAAGCTGGTTAGCTGGCTAACTTTAGTAGATGTCTTTGACGTCAGAGATGTTACTTCTTCACATTCTGTGGACAAGGTTAGTTCATTATATGATGTTTTAAACAAAAATTCTGGCCAAAGCTTAGACATTTTACCTTTAAAGAGTTGTGACCGAGATATGTACTGAGTGACACATTAAAAATCAAGTTATCAGTTCTCTCTGGTTACAAATTACAACATGGAGACACTTTCGAAATTATCTCAGAGACACATTTTTTGCTTTTCTGTATTCCAATTTCTTACACCTTTATTTTTTACAGCAACTGCAGATGACGGCTCACAGATACGATTAGGGTCGAAACAGTCGATTAATCGACTTGTCAATTAATAATTCAATCAATAAAAATATTTGCTGGTTCCTGCTTCTGAAATATGAAATGAATTGTGTTTGTACACATCATCCTAAAGTTTTGTGAAACTGACTAAACATGGACTATTTTCTGACATGTAATAGACCAAACGATTCATTGATAAATTAAGAAAGTAGTCATCAAGTTAATTGATAATGAAAAAAATATATCTGTAATAAATTAAGTTCACTTGATAATGCTGGTTTGTCAGTCTGAGTCTACTCCCATTCATACTGCTGCACAACTAAAATTATCGGTTAATCTGTCTTTGTATTTTTTTGTCTAAGAAATGTAAAAAATATATATATAGAAGAAATGCCCATTACATGCCAACTAGGACCCAAAGTGTATCTTGTTTTCTCATCAACAGCTCAAAACCTACAGATATTTTTTGTGTGTGACAACGATCAATCTTCACATTTGAGAAGCTGGAACACTCAAATGTTTGGTATTTTTGTTTGCGATATGACAGAAGTGATGAATTGGTTATTAAAATATAAAATGCTTTTTATTTTTCAGCTGATTAATCGTTGCAACTCTATTTCTCATCTCATACGCCCAGTGCCGTCACTGGGATTCTCATTTTTACAACACACTGCTGTAGTTCTCCTGAAGTGCAATTCAAAGGCATGACTGCTGCAGGAAAAAAAACAGGTTTTAAACTTCAGTTGACTGTGACATTCAACACTTCCCACTGCAATAAAAGAACATGAAATATTGTGATTTGTTTACTTTAGACAGGTGCATGAAAATTGAAATAGTACCAGTGTACACAGAAGGTACAGCACATGTTCAAAGGTCCACCCTACTTGCTGTTAAGCCTTCTCTTTGCTGTCATGTCACGTTCACCTGCTGGTGGTGGTGCTGGATTCCCTCACCAGACTCTCTTTGAAAATTCTCACTTTTTGGCACAGAATGTGGAGCTGTCACTTTCTCTCTTCTGTTCATCTGAATCTCTCCCTGACTCTCACTGCTTGTTCTCTCTCTTTCTCTGTTCAGGGGGTGAAACTGTCTGCTCTTCAGCCCGTCTGACGAAGATGAACAGAGTGTTTTGGTGATTCAGCACAAGCAAGTGTGTGTGTGTGCTTTTGTTTTCTGTGATGGCGGACTACGGTGGAGTTTTACGTGCCTTATTACAACAATCAACAGAGATCTCAGTGCAGCGGAAAGAACAAGGAGCAAGGAGCGCCAGTCGCCTCGCTATTCTCAGTTTCTACAACAACAAAAAACTCATATTTCATATTTCCATCATATATTCTTTTATATTTAAAAGAATGAAAAGTACAATTTTTATTTTTATATGAAATACCTAAAAATTCCTTCAAAAAGAGGACAGCTGTTAGGGGGTGTTTGGTTTGAAAAACAGCACCTTCCAGCGGGAACAAAAGGGTGGAGTTACTGGGACCATTCTTTTTTATTTTTCTTGCTATTTTCTACTTTTTTCTACTCTTGCTATCACTGCCAGAAAATGTAGACATTTATGTTCTTCATAGAAACAAGCTAATGCTGGATTATCTGACAAAGTCATGACAGCTGATTTTTCCTTTTGAGGGTATGGTGTTGAGTTAACCAATGATCTATCCAAATGATGAGGGTATAGCATGAACATTGAAGTAGGGAGTCTAATTGAACAAAATATCATTATCTTTCCTGCTTTCTTGCAGATAATTTACGTGTCTTTAATTGCATTATTCACTTGGTTCTGACCAAGGACATTTTTAACTTGGACCAATAAGCAGGCCGGATTATGATCTGGGCCAGTCAAGCAGATGTTATCCAGCAGAAAAAGAGATTCCAATGCAAATATTATTTTAAAAGATTATGTTCTACATATACTGTATGTAAATAATATCCTATTCTAAATCTATCTGAGTGATGACGTGATGTTGACAGATATTATTTTGCTGCTGAAATCTCACGACAATGCTAACATGCTGATGTTTAGCAGCTGTACTGTAAGGCTTACCCTGATCACCATCTTTGTGTTAACATGCTAACATTTGCTAATTAGCTCTAAACACAAAGTACAGCTGAGGCTGATGTCAGTGTTATTCGTTTTGAAGGTATTTGGTCAAAAACACGAAGTATGGGACATATTAAAATTTTGACCAGATGACGGCGGTAGGTGAAAAGTCAGGGGATAACCAAAGTCTATAGAATCCATCCTCTTGGATCCATGAATGTCATTATAAAATGCCATCTTTAACAATCCATGTTGTAGAAGTTGAGATATTTCACAACATCAAGTGAAACTATTTGGCCCACTCGTGGCGCTAGAGAATCACCAAAGTAAATTGGGCACCAATTTATGACAGGAGTTACACCTGCTATCTCAAATTAAGTATTGGATAGTGGAGTTTTAAATTATAATGTGCTGTGCTATATTTTTGTGTTGTTAAATGGACCCGGGTATTTGTTGGCTTTATCATTATACACTTGTGCATGGTTTGCACACTGTGGAAAAGTGCCTGGAATTTGTTGTTCTTACTTTCTCTTGAATTTTAACACCCTTGAATGTAACGAGGGCTCCTCTATATCACATTAAGGCAGTGTTCCTCCTCCAATTTGGAATAAATCCATGTATTTGTCTGATCAAATGGGGAAAACACTCAGGGAAGTACTCAGGCAGCTCATTAATTTCATCTACACAACTTTTTTGGACAGATGGCTCTTTTTCACATCATTTGAATGAAGAAATAATAGAATGAGTCAGTGAAAGCCCAGCCAATAGACCCTGGAGGCCTTGTGCCACTTCTAACACACAACCAGATCCAAGTGATTTGAAAAGACTAAGCAACTAGCACTGCCATCCATAAAAGCTCACACAACAAAAGCTAAAATAAAGAAACACACAATGGATAATACTGAAAATATACTTTATTATTCAGTGCATTCAAATGACTTATGACAATTTACAAATAAACGTTTAATATTAGTGATGTTTCAGATTTACTTCTTTGGTTATACAACATGTACATGAACCTCAATGGGACAAAATCCTAATTACTATGTTGGTATTTGTTATAACTGTCAGCATGCAAATCCTGTATTTATAATAATTTGTTATCTAATTATACAGTCATACAACTAGACAGCCCTTGTGTCCTTGTGTCCCTGTCATCATACTTGTGTGTATGTTTATACAGTTTCTACCCATATTTCTAATGCATACTCAAAAACAAACAAAAAAGCATCCACTAAATGGTGTGTGTCATTGAAGCCCTGTCTGTAAAGTGTTAAGTGTTCCTACTGTCTTTCAGTAAGCAGATTGCGGTTTTAGTTCTCTAAACATGTTGGAGACAGAAATCTCTAGAGTGAGAAATACTTAGCCAAGAACATTTTCTTGAGCACAAGCTATTTGGAAAACTACAAAAGGAAACTGAAAACAAGAATTAAACTCCTGATAATTGCCCCTAATTGCAATGAATATTAGACTCCACAGTACAAACATGGAAACATGAAACAAACCACATGATCATGAATATTAACAGCATATTTTGTGACAATCTGCCACAATACTTTGTCAAGCACCAAAGATTTGTTGAAGGAGACATTTTAAACTGATTGTGGTGCTAAATAAAAGGTGGGGGTCTTTTGGGGCTTGATTAAAACAAATTACAAAACAATCTGCCCCGAAGCTGTCAAGGTACTGTGCTCTGGACCACAATGATATAAGGACTGACTAACATTGCCATCAATAATTACAATGCTACTGTGGTAAAAATATATAGAATCAATCTAGTTTTATTTATTTAGAACCTTTATGTTTAGACTGCTCTAGGCTAGCTGGACTTCAAAAAACTACTGGAAAGGGAAAGCTGGGCTAACTAGCTTCCAATAATTAAGGTCACTGTCAAGAAACATTTTGGTACCTAAAACTTATCCATGCATGTGGCCTGTATTTCAGTCACCAGGCGGTGCCAGTATGTCATACTCTGCAAGGAGGACAAAACTGTTCTCTCTGATTTTCCGGACTCTGACCAAATCTCCACACTCCTGGACATGGATCAGCCCTCGCTCTCCCCTCCCATACTCTCTCTCCCTGTCGTTCAGCGTCACTTCTGTCCGTTTGGCACAGGCCTGACGGTACATGTACCTTACGCCAATCACCAGCACCATGCCTAAGGTAGCTGAACAGCCCAGCAGCATGCCCAGCTCCCAGGCACTGTGTCTGGGAATTATGTCTGGATACTTCCCTTCCCTGTCTGGTTTTCCAGAGGGATGTTTGGTTTTAGGTTTAGTATCCATGTTGGAAGGGTTTGGTTTTGACTCATGGCCAGTATTTAGTTTGAAGTCTGGGACATGGTTTGGATTGGGTTTGGGGTTTGGGTGAAATGTTGATCTTGGTGTTGCTGGGTTGAGGTTGGGCTCAGGATCATATGATGCAAGGTGGCTCTGGATTAGCAACCTCTGACCTAGGGTGAGTTGTTGGGAAGGCACAGGTGAGGCGGTGGACGTGAGGCGGTTGATGAGAGAGCGACGGGGAGCTGGAGAGGGTTCTGGGTGAGGGGTGGTAGACTGGGAAGACACCGAAGAAAAAGTGGCAGACAAGTTGGAGAAAGATGAGGAACCCAGTGAAGATGTTGAGGTAGAAGTAGAGACGGATGATGAAAAATGAGAAGTTGAAGGGGAAAAGGAAGCAGAAGAAATGGAAGAAGCGGATGAGGCAATGCTGGAGGAAGAGAGGGCTGGGGAGATGGTGGAAGAAGAAGGTGAGGAAAAGGTTGAACTTGTGATAGACTGGGAGGAGACAAAGGGAGGTGAGGAAGAAGTAGATAAAAGGACTGAGGAAGGATAGTGGGAAGAGTTTAAGGAGAGTTTGAAGTAGAAGATGTTACGTACGAGGGCTTAGGGTAAAATGTGGAGGGTTGGACATAGGGAAAATGAGGAGGAATGGAGACTGGGAAAGGAGAGGGGAGAGCAGAAAGTGCTGGAGCTGTAGTGGGTTGGTTCTTCATGGATGAGGAAGAGGGAGAAGATGAGATAGATGCATGGGTTGAAGCAGTTTGTGTGGATACCAGGGTTGAACTTAAGTTTTGGTGAGTAGTAGACCCAGAGTGAACAGGGAAAGAGGAAGGTAACGTATGGGTGGAAGAGAAGGAAGAAGAATGAGGTGTGGACATGTCGGTAGACACTGAAAAAGATGGAGGAATGGCTGAGGGAATGGAAGCAAAGATGGGGCTCATGGTTTTGATCTTTGCTTGGGACTGAAGGTGGGCCTGAGTGAGGGATGAAGTTGTGTTGGACTCAGGAAAAGACTGACTTGTACTAGTTTGGGAGTGGAGCAATGCCTTGAGATGAGGATTCAGAGGCTGGATCAGGGTCTGGCTATCCATTTTATCCTTGATTAGACTCATTTGAGACGTGGTTAGGCTAGTCCTCCAGGGCTGTGATGGACTGTTCTGGGTCTTAAACTTCACTGGACTAGTTTGGTCCTGGATTGGTCCTTTTGGATTATGGGATATCGGCCTTGGGAAAATTGAATTGTGGAAGCTATGACTGGTTAAAGGTATAACCGTGGTGGTGGTTTGGGTATTTAATGCTGTGTCTTTTGTTTTGGTAATAGTGGGCAACTCTGGATCATGGAAGTTTATCTTTGCATCTTTTCTTTCCATCTCAACATCCTTCAGAGGGGATGGGGAAGAAAGGGAGTGTAGCAGGGAAAGAATACTGGTTGAGTTTTGCACTGTGATGTTGGGCAAAGGAGTGGTAGTATCGTCCATCCCTCTAGCCTCTGCTGAGGAAAAAGAGTCTGTGAGAGGAAGAGGGTTGGAAGAGAAAAGAGAGCTCTTGGGGTCCTCAGTATCAGTCACACCTGAGAGGAACCCTGAAGTCACATAGGTGTCACTCTCACTGCCTTTAGTAGCATTTCGAAGAGCTCCTAAAGTCACTGGGCTGTTGCTTCCATTGACCGCCTGATTTTTCAAGTGGTCAAGTCCAAGAGATGCCAAAGTCGCAGAGCTATTCATCTCCATGAATGGATGAGTGACTTCTGTTAATGGTGCCTGGGATTTGTATCTTTCAGTTCCACTCATTGCAGGTGCAAGTGGTCTGAGGGTTGTCGCAGGGCTGACTGTCTCGTTTGTTTGTTTGTTTGATGATGTAAGGGTTCTGGGAGCTGGGAGCCAAGAAGGTGAGAAGGGGGTGAGAAGAGCAAGGTATTATTTAGAATGAGGTGTGGATATTGAAACCGAAAGATAGTCTTTGTAGAAGCTTAGATTGTGTTTTGCCCTGGCCTGGAGTTGCATCAGATGACTTATATATCATTCTCTGAAATTCACACTACAAACAGCTTCTTCCTGAAACTGGAGGTAAACACGTGTACAAACCTGTCTTTTTATTGGATATACTGTATGTTCATTCAGCATCGCACAAGTTGCATACCTGGCAAAGCCGTAACATCATCTTCTTGTGGTGCAGAAATTGAATTTCTTTCATCCACCCCTGTGATGTTACTCCCACTCCAATGACTATGACTCCCATCACGCACCACTGCAGACGAAATACCTGCCCAGTACACAAAGTAAGACTGCACCACTGTGATGCTGAAATGACAGACAAAGAGGTTTCTTCATTTCTGAATAATAATAATCAATGCAATTGATCAAAATTAACCAAATTTTACATTACAATGGGATTCCCAAAGATTGGCAACATATGAATTCACCAGTATTTGTCTTCTGTAAATATTCGACTGCTAGTTATGATAGTGATTATTTACAACCTTGAACTTGTACAGATGGTAGGCTCATACTCACTAGAACCTGATGTCTCCCATGGGTACATCAGGAGCCCTCCACACAAATGAGAGGTTTCTCTTCGGCTGTTTGTCAGTGTGTGTGAGGGTGTCGCCCTCCGAGAGGCAGCGCAGAGTGTGTGTGCCAGGGGGAGTTAGGGTCCAGGAGCCACCCACCAGCACCGGGCCCACTCTCGTAGACCTGACCCCAGCTCCAACTCCATTTCTGGCCTTGAACCCGACCCCAGCCCTGCCCCCAGCACCCTCCACACTGCGAGCCTGGAGCAGGAAACCCATGAAGTCCCGAGAGCTTCGGACAGTTACTGAGGGCACAAGTACGTAAACGAAGAAACAGACATTAAACTAGTTGTTATAATTTGTACTTGTACCACTAAATAACTATCCAGGCAGGTTATTTTATTTTATAAAAGTACATCAGTAACACATAGTGAGTTAATGAACAGTCAACAGTTATTAATGGTCCCTGGAAGTGAGAATAAAACAGTAAGTTGCTATTTATATATATTGGTGAGTTCATTGACAGATATTTAAGTACTTGTGACTTACATAAGTACAAGTACAAACTGATACCTGTGACCAACTGTGCTGACAAGTAGAAGTAAGTTGTTAGTCCTTAGTTTTTAAGCAATTAATCTGAGGTAGTGTTGTGTCGTTCAAAGAATGTTTCGTTCATTTGACCTAATCTTGTATGTGACTCAAGAGGAACGGGTTGTCTCAGTGAGTAATTCGTTCATTTTCATGCATGCATGTATAGTCTTGGACTCTTACATTCACTCGTTACACAGTCGTTCATTTGTCACATGACAGATGGCTACAGGCTGTGGTAAGCAGGCAGCACAGAAAACAGAACTGATTAGTTCACGACTCTCAACTGTGGGTCTCCAGGTTTGAGTCGTTCATTTGTCACATGACAGCTCAGCTGTGGAGCTGGAATGAGCTACTCGTTCACTACTCACATGGGTCACCAGTTTTCACTACTCACAAGGCTTTTAATGTGAAGCTGCAGCAGGAAATGTTAAGTTTGCATTAGCAGTAACTTTTTCACAGCTTACAGTGCAGGATAAAGCTGTTCTCTTGCACTTGAAGCCAAAGTGATTGTGAGGTTGTTCTTGCACTTTTTTTCCCCTCAGTAACGGATGTGATTGAAAATGTAGTGAACAGCGAAGTACAATATTTTAAATAAAAAATACTACACATAAAATTACAGATTAAAAAAAATACTTTAAAAAGTACAAGTACACAAAAAACTACTCAAGTACAGTAACGTGAGTATTTGTGAATATTAGTAATTGTAATTCATTACTTTCCACCTCTGCAATTAATTAACAGTTAAAATTACTGTAGTAGTTTTAAGATCAAGTTAGTGGAACAATTTTGCACATCAGTGTGTAAAAAGGTGAATTTGGATTTAGAGATGTACATTATATTAAAGAACTTATAACTATAAAGGCTAATATTTTCTCACGAGGACAATTATGAATTCTGAGTGAACCCCTTTGAACAAACGACATGCAGGAATGTTTTGTCAGCAGACTAAAAGTTGTGTATGTGAACATTGGCTTAGCATGATGCGAGGAAAAAGAAAACTTCTTTGGAGAATTGTTGATGTTTGCAGGTGTCTCGCTTGTGAACTTGACAGACAGGCTCAAACATTTCTGCACTGTCCTGGCTGTTCGATGTTTAACTGGTAAATAGAGAACAAAAATCACTGAGCAGAGATTTTTAACATTGGGAATATATTTGATTTTTAATTGAGCTCTTTCAACGTGTAGAATAATTAGGTATATTTCAGTTATTTCCAGCAATTGATATATTTTAGGTATTTTATCCTATTCCTGAGATTTCATTATATCTCTGAAAGATACTTTATTATTCATTATTATTTACATTTTTCTATAGTCAATAAATATATCTCTAATGTTGTCTAGTCTACAGGGAATTATTTATTCCATGTTTGTATAAGGGAAACTTACCTGTGAACAACTGCCACAGCAGTTCTTTAATTGGTTAGTTAACTCATCCCTGAGTTAAAGGATAGTCAATTACTACCTGTTACTAACTGTCCAGGCTGGTAAGAAGAGGCGGATGCACGCAGGGTGATGTGGTTGTGCTGCAGGTTCTGGGGTTGAGCTCGGATGTGGCTGGGAATCATGTCCTGACAGGAGGCGTGGCTGGCACCGCGGGAGAACGTCATCGTGGATGGAGCCAATGAGAATAAGACCAAGCCCACCCCGAAGCAGTGGAGGGTAGACTGCATCTCTACACACACACATAATTCAGTCAAAGCAAAGACAGACAGTGGAGACAATTCCCCAAACTTTCCATTAGTAGGAGAAATTAGTCTGAATACATGATGGACAGACATATTAGGCTTTAAATACAGACAGAATACTTGTGTTATTGGCTACTTGAATATAGGACATCACCAGGCATGCTTTAATTCTGGCCGTCAATGCAGATGTCACCCCACCTGTGCACATTCGTAGTGCATCATGAAAATATGAACATAATAATAATAATAATAATAATAATAATAATAATAATAATAATAATAATAATTACTTATAATGGTGTAAATTTGTTTAAATCGAATACAAATTTAAGACAAAATTAAATAGCAATAAGAAGCGAAGATTGAATGCTAGTTTAACACCCAGTTTAAACAATAGCTAACTGGCCCCAAAAATACTCAGTAAAAGAGACAACCCTTACTGAAAGGTGCAGATAAAATAATCATAATAATCTGATGTTTTTATTCGTCATTAGATGATAAAGAGAATAGCTGATGTTAAACGCAGGGTAAACCTAAAATATTAAGTTGTCTTTTTATGTTGACTTGCCTTCTTTCCTTCTTGGTTTCTTTCTTTCTTGTCTCATTTTTTATTGCAGTTTTTTGCATGACATTTTTGTTAAAAAGGTCAGACACATTTAGTGAATATTATTCATTCAAATGAACAAACAAATGAATGAGAGTCAAAGGACTGGATGAATTATATCCATGAGCATCCCTACCTTGTGGAGCAGTGACCTTCACGAAGTCTAGAAAATCTCAACAACCTAACGCTCTTCCTCTTCTTCAGTTCTTCCAGTTTAGATGTTGTATCGTTCAACAAAGAGCAGTGAGAATGAGTTTAAAGTTTGTGAAGATGAGCTTGAGGTTTAGAGGAATCTCAGGGTCCAGGATATGGAGGGAGGGGAGATGTAGAACTAGAATATGTAGAGCTGCAGGTCAGATACCTACAAACATTTTTTATATTAAAAGAAGAAATATAATAGTAAGCTGTTTGTGGTGCTTATTGTATTTTAAGACAGTTTTTCACACAGCAATATTTTGTGTCACTATCTCAGTGGACTTTTTGTGGACAGAGCTGAACTGATTGTTTGATTAATCAATTCATTGATTGATCCAGTTTCTCTAGTTTGGTTAGGTTTACGCACTAATAATACTTGGTTAGATTTAGAAAAAGATTATGGTTGGGGTTAAAATAACAACATTACACACATCACATTTTATGTGACTTTTATTACGTAAGTTAAGTAAGTTACTTAACTTGCATAGAGTAACGTCACTAAAAGCAATTAATGTTGGGTTTTTTTTCACACGTGAAACAAACACCGGTCTCCTAGTCCAGTTTCTGACCCACCAATCCACCTGTCTAAACCACTTCCTTACTTGGACTTTTCTGGTTATATATAGTTATTTAGCATTGAACAATGAAGCTAAAGAGATTGCCCCAGTGTACTGAAGTACGACACTAAATGGTGCCATGGGCATTGGTACCAGACGGAGAAGGATGTGACAAGCATAGCTTGGGGATGAGAACTACATGAGCAATAAGTCCACCTGTTGCTTATTAGTGGAACAATGTTGTATGGCAAGGTCCACACCACTTTCTTTGTTTTCCATTTTCAGAGCCAGGGCTGTGTATGAAAACACGATTTGTTTTTAGAGCAAACACTAAACGGAGAGCTAGCAAACCATGACAAAATATTCACTGACTTTTAGAAAAAGTGTATTGGATTACAATCACTTACAGTCCCTTTAAGTTTAGAAATTCAGTTCTGTGTGGCATTTGATAGTCTCCGACTTCGTCTGACAAATAATACAGGAAGGCACAGCAAAGCACTCCAACAGAGATGCTAATTTAGATGGCATTTCAGCCTCAGGGGATGCATACTAATCTGTCATAGTCTGTGATTCTCATTCTCCTGCTTGTGACACCAGTTTTACATGTTACACAGCAGACAGAGAGGCGACAATCTTTTCTAGTGGAGGTATTTCTATGGGATTAGGACCCCTGCCACACACACACACACACACAGACACTCACACTAACAGGATGTACACCAGCTGTAGCCGCCTCCTTCCAGGATCTCCCAAACATAGGTCCCTTATTTCTTGGTGCTCATGGTGGGAAATGTTGGGTCTAGATCTGCTCTCTATAAAGATGGCAATGAGATAACTTCTGTTATAAATTGGAAGCTTATTTGTAAATTTGAATTGAATTAAAAATAACAATCAAATGACAGAAAAACAGACTAAATCATCCAGGGGTGTTAGCACAAAGTTCTGGACCCTATATAGAGAAAAAGATGAGAATATTTTTTATACTGTTTTGAAGAAATATATGAGTAAGTTCTGCCCCAGAAAACTGGAGCATTAAACACTCCATTCTGGAGACAGTTTCTGCTTCAATTTATGGTGGAAATGTCTTTATTTATGAAACAAAAAAAATCAATTCATAAATATAAAAATATAACAGAATATAATGCAGTAAGCAGGAGCTTGTTTTTTTTTCAGCTTAAGTTACTTTTTTTGGACGATGCTCTGTTTCTTCTATATTTAAATTGCATGACATAGCTTCTTATTGTGTAAATAGACGTTTCTCAAAACCTTTTCTTTTGTTAGTTAACATTCCTTGGTGCAAGCTGTTTTTCAGAACATGTTTAATAAATGTTTAAAGAAGTGATGAGGACAAAATCAGCAATTTCAAAATTTACACTGGTGGGGACATGTCCCCACCGTCCCCAGTGTAAATGACACCTATGAGTAATAATAATCTGGTCTGTTTTCAACACACTGCATCCTGCAATTACTTTACTAGGATTAAATTAGGTTTGCTATGGGTATCATGTTCAATATAACATTATTTCTTCATGTTTATTGAAGCATTCAACACAGCGTCACTGAAACAGCCGATTCACTGAGAGTTTATGATCTAAACAATACGCTTATTTCTCATGTGCGACGGGATGTCACAGGATTTTGACATCAGTTTTGGGCCTACATGGAACTGTCCACGCAGGCTTTGGCTTCACTATTCCAACTGTGGCTTCCCCTTGGTCATGCCAAGCCCCCTGAGTTGAGTTATGTGTTAGTTTCCTTGTCTGTTACCATTTCCTGTTTTGTTTCAGTTACTCATCTTGTGTCTCATTTCAGGTGAGCCAGTAAGTTGTGACCTTAGCCTTTGTTTTACAACCCCTGATTCTGTGCCTTGTGATTTTGGTACCTTCACCTGGTCCATCTGTACAAGCCTACAATAAAGCTACTGCTTGTCTTACCTTAGAGTCATGCTCTGTGAGTCCATTCCCACTGTGAGTCTGATAAGTTTTTCCAGCAGCAACATGTTTTATTACATGTGGAAACATCACAGTCTGTCCAATAACTGAACGTGAAAAACAGATCTGGAACAGTGGCACCTGCTCACTCTAGATAAGCTTCCTGTGAAAGCTTCAAATGCAAATGTATTAAAATTAGTGGTGGGCCGTTATCGGCGTTAACGGCTGCGTTAACGTGAAACTCTTATCGGGCGATAAAAAAAATATCGCCGTTAATCTATTCTCAAAGTTGGGTTGGGAGCTGGGTCTATACTACACAAGCTATGATGACTTTCCTTGATATTTTAGCGCAGATGTATACCGAATTGCACTGTAGGGGGCGAGAACAAACCTTCGAACCTGTGTGTCTGCCTACTGTGAAATTACCACATCAAACGTGACGTGCTAACATGGATGAAGCTGTTGCTGCGTTCATTTACCTCGAGGTCGGAGCTGGGAGTGACGTCACGCCCGAAGTTGACAGCGTTCGGTTACAACCTCGCTTCGGCCAGCTGTTTGTTTACAACTAGCCAGGTTAGTTACTGATACGCCGGTTGATTAAAAAACGCATTGTGCGGTATTTACTCACACTAACTGTAGCAACACGTCCACAGACAGCTGTTGGACAGCACTTTGTGTACGAACATTTCTGAAGCCGCCGGTGTTGTGCCGAATTCTGCCTTCCTGCCGAGAATTTCATGCACCTCGCGGGTGCTCATCTATGCTGAGAAAAGAGGTGAATGCAAATCTCGGCAGGGAGCCTACAAAATCTGATCTGCCGAATTATGTATCCACCTCTTTAGGTCCTTCTCAGACACTTTGCTGTGCTCATTGATCAAACAGCTTTATCACCATGTATGTACTGAATGTCAAGGAATGGTCCTTCTAGCCTAGTGTATTAAAATATTAAAGACTCTAAACGTTCATAAAATATATACTTCAAATCAATTTATCACCATTGATGAAGTCCACAAAGAATTTTACAGCATTTAAAAGCATTATTTGGAGGTGCATGCAATTCTCGGCAGGCAGGCAAAACTCGGCACAACACCTGGTTTGCACCTTGTGCAATGCAGAATTAGTTTACTGTAGGAGTTCTTCCAGTCTCAAGTAGCCTACCACCTAAACGCAAAGCACATCACACGCTACACACAAGTACATCTTATTGAACATGATTTATTTTCATCACCAATTAGTAGAACAGCTTTCTCAAGCAGTTTGTGATGCATTTTGGAAACAGGAGATGAGCCCCTGGTCTAATGCGCCACCTGGCTTGAAACCTGGCTTGAAACCGTTCGCACACACATATTTTAAATGCCTTCGGCAGAATTCAAATGAGCCATTTTAATCTAGATTAATCTAGATTAATTTCAAAATTTCAAAACTAGATTAATTTCAAAATTAATCTAGATTAATCTAGATTTAAAAAATTAATCTATGCCCACCCCTAATTAAAATAAAACGCAAAGTCCTGATGTGTGATTATCGATCATGTGTGTCTGAACCTTGAAACAGCTCAGTACTATTTTTTTCTATTATCTGCTCACACTGAATATCTCCTCTGTTTATCTCCTCTTCAAAAGTCCTCCCACTGACAGGAATCCAGGTAACAGTTTGCTGGTTGTTGTAGCATCACAGTACATATGGCAAAGAAATTACTGTTGGGCCATGCCTGACCTTGGAAATACAAGATTGACAAAACAATCACATCTTAAACTCCACTTGCTACCTTTTTACAGATCTTTCCCACTGGCAACTTTTACCAGTTACTAGCTGCAGGATAGACTGAACGTTGGAAACACTTCTTAATACACTGCTGAAAAAGTAAGGGAACGCTTAATCATCACAGCATAACTTCTTCCTGTCAATTAAACTTCAGTGACATCAATCTGTCCAGTTATGAAGCATAAGTGATTGTGACCAGTTTTGGTAGTGTGTAACCTGTAACCTGTTTTGGTGCAAGTGAAAGTGACAAGTGAGTTGCTCTCTCCTTTTCTTTCCTGACTGATTGTTATGCGTTTTGCTGCATTCCTTGTCATTATTGGTAGATTGAGGCGGTACCGGTACCTGCAGCCCATCCAGGCTGCACCGGTAGTCCAGCTTTTTTTTTTTTTTAAATTTGCCGTAGCAAGAATGTTTACTGTCTCCCAGCACAGTCTCAAGAGCATGGAGGAGAAACCAGGAGGTGGGCTGGATAGGGCTGTAGAAGAGCATCAACCCAGCAGCCTGACCGGTATCTGCCCACCACTGGTGAACGCTATGCTGCATGCAACATTATCCAGCATGACAGTTTGGTGGTGGGTCAGTTATGGTCCTTGGAGGCAAATCCTTGGAGGCAACGGCGCCGCCAGGTCATTTTTCGGGGCTTTAGGATGTTTTGCTGTTGCCCCGAATGTAAATCAATAATCTTCATGACACCGGTCTAAACTTGCATTGTCAGCTTCTTGGATGACACCAATGATGGAGGTAGAGGTGGAGGCTGATGGGCCTGCTATGAAATAATAAAAATAAATAAATAAATTGACTGAATTGAAATGCATGACTTGTGTTATTAGATGTGGAGGATCTTAACATTCAAGACAATCTGCCAGAGTTTGTTGCTGTCTCCTTTTAAAAAGTGACTTTAAATAAGATGTCTTTTCACCTCTGGCAGCTTTAGAGGAAGCTCCATGATGTCTCTCAACAATCAGTCCTTTAAAACAGCTACTACACACTCCCCACAAGACAGATTTGATTTATAATGAAAGAAGAGGGCATCTCTATAGGTTTAACTATAAAACATAACCTGCCAGCAGAATCAGCTTATTGGTTGACATGACCTTGTTCAAACCTGGCCTATCTGGTTTTGTTCTTTTAAATGCTTTACAACATACTGTATTAACCTAATCAACTGACTTTAATAATACAAGTTAATCCTATACAATGGTATAATGGTTTACTAATACTATACCAATGTTAAGCTGTTAAGTACTCCAGTAAGTAGCAACATAAAATAATTCAACCATATCACTAACTTTACTAATGTAAACATAGCTTATTCTAGCTGTCCAGAATAAAGTTATACATGCTCCCACTTTAAACCACTTGTTTTAATCTAGTTAACTAACCTGTAGTTTGTTAACTTTACTTTTGCCGATTTGCTGATTTGCTGATGATTTGCTGATTTACTTTTCCTGAATTTGCAGGTGAAGCATACACAAAGCCTTAGTGTAACCGCAATACACACCCGGATCAAGTACAGGAAGATGGGACTGTTCTCATTGCTAATTGCACCAGTAAGGCAGGTTTAGGTGTGGCATGTTCTCATGCATCAGCTCTGAAGTATTGCATGTTTGCTGCTGTTTATATAAGGGGTGGGCAGAGGGATGTCCAATATGCAGAGATCCTCAACATTAACTTCATAAACAAGAGACCTGTCGTGTTCACGGCCCTGGTTTTCTTGATATTAGATTATCAGATGAAGGGTGCAGGATGTTTTTTGAGATGTTTCATCACAGTGAAAAGAGTATAAGCCAAATAAAAGTGCCATCGTGTCTGTCATTATGGGCCACTCCCACAGGTACAGTGATAAAATGTAACTAAGTGCCTCCAATAACAACAAAATACTTTAAAGTATATATTGAGGCACATGCTTTTGTTCCTTAATTTAAGTTTACATTTTACTGCTGGAGTTTCACATGTCACAAAATATTTATACTCTATGGAATTGCTTTTTTTTTTTACTTAAGTCAAATATCTTCCATCACTGCTGGTACGCAGTATAAGTATTCTGCAAGGCTTTTAAAGCAAAGAAAACTGTATCCTTGACGAAAACGATTTGCTATCTGTGCTCGTCTCAGTTTTCCACTGAGACAACAAGGTGCGTAAAGCACAATTAAACATGAAGGTTTGGTTGGTGTAGTTCCTAGGGGTGTCACGGGGTAAGTAATTTACCGTGTGGTAATATGTTGTGGCTTAACAGGATGGTATGCAGTATTATTGTCATTTTTCATCAATGAAGTAATTTGGTGCCATCCTGCATAGTAAGAGTGACTGTGGATCTCACCTCACTGCACAGCGAGCTGTTAACAGCAGCTTTATGGTCTGAGCAAGCTTCTTGCTGGGTGCTAGTCTAAGTTGCACAACATTGCCGAGCAAAATCGTTTCTGTCTTTTCATTGTTGAACTGAGCTTGTTACACTTGTGGAATTTTTGCACAAGTTTATTAATTTAAGACACTGAAGTGTAAAATAAAGTATGAATTTTGCAGTTGTTGCAGTGCTTGGCATCCTCTGCGGGTGGCATGGCCTATAGTGCAGTATTTCAATTTTGTAGTTATCACGATAGTACTAAGTAGTTACTTGTAGTGGTACTAAGTAGTGAATGAGCAAAGAGCCAGGGCAAACTATATAGCTATGATGCAAGATCACCATGAAAACGTCCACGTTCATCAGCAATTAAGAGATGAATGAATATAATTCTGCGTTCCATTTCCTTTGGAAGTTTGAAGTTCGAGCTGGGAATGACATGGAAATAAAATGCCAATTCAACAGCAGGAACTCCTCACTCACAGAAAGCTGCAAAGATACATTCTGTTCAGGCATAGGAGAGGTAAGACTATGGCACTTAAGTCTGACCACAAGTTCATGTATCAAGTTCAAGTTCAAATGCATTTGCCATAGTGAGATACTGTGATTTTATGGTATTGACCCCACACAAGTTTTTCATCCACGTTTTCTTCCACAACGCCTACCTCAGCTAAAGCTGGAGCCCAATCCTTGTTTCAACACCTGCTTGACCTATCAGCTGCCTTTGACACACAATTATTCTCTTCCCACTGCCTCTCCACTGGGGTGCCCCAAGGTTCAGTGCTAGGACCCCCTTCTCTTCTCAATCTACACCACCTCACTGGGGTCGATCATTCGCTCGCACGGCTTCTCTTACCACTGCTACGCAGACAATATGCAACTCTACCTAACCTTCCCGCGAGGCGATCCCACCGTCTCGGCACGGATCACAGACTGTCTCTCGGACATATCTGCATGGATGAAGGCTTGCCACCTTCAACCAAACCTCTCTAAGACTGAACTCTTGGTCATTCCAGCCAAGTAATCTATCCACCATAACATGAAACCACAAATTGACTCCTCTACCATCACTCCAACCAGTTTGGTGAGAAACTTGGGTGTCATGATTGATGACCAGCTGTCCCAGGCCATGGCTCTGTCATCCCTTCACCCAAAGCAATCTCAGTCCCGGCTGTTCTTATCTATGACACCACTACCACATGCCACCTGAGCAGGGGCGTCCCTCTCTAACTTCAAGAAGCTTAAAGTGAACTGAACTGAAATCATGATTAACTGTTACTGGCTCCCCAGTAGCTCATATCCTGAACTTCTCTCCAGCTCTCTCTGTAGCTCAGACAATCCCTGCTACATGCATTCATTTTTTTGTCTTTATAATTGCCATCTATATAATAATAAACAACAGCTATTTCATGTGCAGGATTGCTTATTTCCCGTTTCACATTTCCTGTGTTTTTTTGACAAAAAGTGGTTTGGAAACCAGCATCAGGTGACAGAGCCGCTGTCAGCTCCCGTAGTGTGTGTTACCCCTGACACAGATCAGTCATGTAGTGTGAACGCCTTCAAGACTTTCATCACATGATGGCAAGTTGTGCAGCAGGAATTTGTTTGTATTAGTAAAGTAACTGTCTGGTTGTAGGTCTGATGTTTCCTAACTACTTACTTCTTAAACAACGCATTGATGAATCATTGAAATAATCTATCAAAGCATCGAATACTAAAATCATCGTTAGCTGCAGCCCTAAAGTAAACGCACAGCAAAAATATTTAACAAGCCATTTAATTAGATTTTCCTATTTATTTTTTAGGACATTAGATAACTCCTCTCCAACTGAATCTATTTATTTTCAGGGTTTTCCCAGACAAACAAACAGACCTCCTCTTCACCACGATCAAGGAAATGAAATCTCTTCTACAAGTTTGTGTGTAGAGTGCGATACATTGTGCCATGAATGAGAGGGGAAGAGCAGAGTTATATTTTTTTTAAAGCACTCTAATTCCTGTTGGTACCTGCAGTCCCACTTACACAATTCACCTTGCTTGTAAACCTCAAGGAGTTGAGGGACAGCACATAATAAAGCACACTACACTTGTTTAGATGCAGTTTCTCTTGTGAATGTTGAGGTAAAAACCCTGGTTATCATTTGTTGGACTGAAAAATATGATTAGCTTGTTTACTGTATTTACTTTTTATACTAGCTCAACTATGTGGCTGTTCTTCTAGATGAAGGATTTTCGGGATAAGAGAGCGTCTGTAAAAGAAAAAATAATGAAGCAACTGACAATTAATTTCCTCTTTATTGACCATTTAAAAAGAGATTCAGTTTGGTTTAATGTCTTATTTTATTTTACAGGGACAGTGCGTATTGAAAATATGCCAGTAAGCCAGAAAGGCTACTTTTCATCTGCAGTCGTATTTAAACAGTACTGTAGTACTTTTTCTGTAAAGTATACAAAGGGAGAAATTACAGCATGTAAAATTGTAAAAGAGACTCATTCCATTATAAAACATAAACTAAAAGAACCAAGGTGTGCGTCTCTTTTGTCCTGTGTCCTTTGTCTTTTCAAGTTCCTTGCAGGTCCTTTTTTTCTTGGTCCAGCTCAGGGTTTCACCAGTCCACATCACCTTTCTTTTAATGTCTGATGAATTGTTAGTTTTAAATCCAGGTCTATAGCAACAGAGCCTACATTTTATTACTTTTGGACATTAATTCATGATTGTTACTTCTCTGGAGGTTCCCCAAATAAATTTTTTACTGCAATGTTATTTTTAATTATTTTCTTAATTGTCTGTTCTTTGGGAGGGAAACAATTGCTAGAAACAACATTTTACATAAAACAAGTCTTTTTATTAAAATCCTTGTTTTGTAATTGGTTCTTTATTTCCATTTCCTTGCCACCCCAGTTACTTATCTGTACACACCTAAAATATTCATTACTCCATCTCCATTGTTTCCTCATTCATATGTAAATTTCTCTTGAAAGAAAAGGGCAACTGCCAATGAGCTAGATGTGACATAACATCTGTGGATTTTAATGTTTATGTCCCCAAACTGTAGAAATACCAGTCCACGCGTGTCAGAGAAGCATATGAGCTCAAGCTAGAGCTGGAGGTTGTTCAATATGTCTCACAGAAAGAGCATCCATTTTAATCGGGTGGAGATATAAATATGAGTGCGTGCCAACATGGACCATGACATATATCTTTAAAAACAGCAGTGGAGGAAAGAGTCAGTGCGTTAACAATATATTACATTTTATTCAGCGTTGCTCTTTCATTATTTACCAGATTGGGATTTCTGAGCCATCTCAGAGGTCCAATATCGGCAGCTTTCAGAAAAGGGACAAAGTGTAGTTATTTGGCAGCTCTAGGGTGTCTCATACAGTCTAGAAGTGCTAGCTAGCTACATTCATGTTAAAGGTGACAGCCCTGTGAGCAGATGATAGCAAGGTAGATGAGGAAGAGAGCCACACATATAATTATGGCTTTTGTGGAGCTTGTTCGTTCACGTCTACCGCAGAACTGTGACAACAGCTGCTCTTGAGTGACGTCAAAGTCGCATCAATTCCGACCTGAGTGTCCACACTCAGGTGGCATTTAAAAAGATCCAATCTGTATCAGATTTGGATCACATATGGAAGTGGCCCAATTCTGAACTGGAAAAGATCAGATTCCTGTTCACACTGTCATAAAACCATCAGATCTGAGTCACATATGAGCAAAACAAATGGATTTGGGTCACTTTGGCCTGCAGTCTGAACATAGCCTTAGTTTTTAGACTGTTGTTCACAAGACAAAGTAATCAGCCCTGTTAAAATGACATTTAAAGTGAATTACAGTTGCACGTAGCTAAGCAAGCTAACTAGTACCACATATGGTCGTTAGCGCCACTGTTTCGCCCAAATAAGGTCACGTCTGGTGCTGCTAGTTGCAAAAACTCAACATGGCGGCAGCCTATACGGCAGTCCACAAACCAATGGTGACATCACGATGATTACGTCCACTTACAGTCTATGGTTGGAGCTCCTTAATGAACGATAAATTGCTGGAATTTTCCTATAGCCCATTACATTAATTTTAAATAGGTAGGCTATATTTATTCAGCTGTAACCTGACGGGACAAAATGCAGGTGACAATCAGCCACCTGGTAATTGTAAAGTCACGACCCTGTAGGTTAACCTATTAATTATTTTTTTGCAGTGGAAAATGTGCCTAGGTTTAAACTAATTGCAAAGTTGTAGGCTAGTCTATTTTAAATTAGTAAAATCTTGCTCATTTCACTTTTAATGAAATGGGTCACCTCTGAGATAAAGGCCCTGCTGAATGTAAAGAAGAGGGTCTTTGCATCAGGGGACAGAGAGGAGCTGCGCAGAGTCCAGAAGGAACTCCGGCTAATGATCAGGAAGGGGAAGGCCATCTACGGGAGGAAATTGGAAAAGAGTCTCGAGCAGAACAACGCCAGGGACGTCTGGAGAGGGCTGCAGGACATCTCAGGCCATGGCAAAGGTGTGGGGAGACAACAAGCGGGCGGAGACAAGGAATGGGCAGATGAGCTGAATCTGTTTTTCAACAGATTTGACGCTGCTTCCTCGCACCCCTCTTCATACCCTCCAGCCCCCTCTTTCACACCTCCCCTGGCCTACTTCCCCTCCTCCTCCTTCTCTATAACAGATGATCAGGTGAGATGTCAATTTAAAAAAGATCAAGGCAAGGAAGGCTCCGGGCCCGGACGGCATCAGCCCAAGCATCCTCAGGGACTGTGCTGACCAACTCTGTGGTGTGTTCAGGCACTTGTTCAACCTGAGCCTGAGCCTGGAGAAGGTCCCAGCCCTGTGGAAGACCTCCTGTGTGGTCCCAGTACCAAAGTCGCCGCGCCCCAGGGAGCCAAACCACTTCAGGCCTGTTGCCTTGACTTCTCACCTGATGAAGACCATGGAGAGGATCATCCTGCGTCACCTTCGACTCCTGGTGGGCACACAGCTGGACCCCCTGCAGTTTGCTTACCAGCCTGGGATTGGGGTGGACGACGCAGTGATCTACCTGCTGCACAGATCGCTGCTCCATCTTGAGGACAGCGGGAGCACTGTGAGAGTCATGTTTTTCGATTTCTCCAGTGCCTTTAACACCATTCAGCCTTCACTGCTCAAAGTGAAGATGGAGAGTGCCGGTGTGGACCAACACCTGGCTGCGTGGACAACGGACTACCTCACTAACAGACCACAGTATGTGAGGCTCCATCACTGTGTGTCTGGCGTGGTGCACTGCAGTACAGGTGCCCCTCAGGGTACGGTGCTCTCCCCTTCCTTTTCACCCTCTACACCTCAGACTTCACGTACAACACCACCCACTGCCACATCCAGAAGTTCTCCGATGACACAGTCATTGTTGGATGTGTTTCTGAGAGGAACGATCTGGAATACAGGGCGGTCATCAGGGACTTTGTCAGCTGGTGTGAGGTCAACCAGCTTCAGCTTAACACCAGCAAGGCGAAGGAGATGATTGTTGACTTTAGGAGGAAATCATCCCACTCCTCACCGGTGAGCATCCAGGGATCGGACATTGAGGTTGTGGAGAGCTACAAATTCCTGGGTGTTCACCTAAACAATAAACTGAACTGGACTGACAACACCCATGTGCTCTACAAGAAGGGCCAGAGTCAGCCTCCATCTGCTAAGGAGACTCAGGTCCTTTGGAGTGTGCAGGACTCTTCTCAGGACTTTTATGACTCTGTGGTGGCCTCTGCCATTCTTTATGCTGTGGTCTGCTGGAGGGGGGCAGTTCAGGACAGGGACAGGAGCAGACTCAATAGACTGATCAGGAGAGCGAGCTCTGTCCTGGACTGTCCTCTGGACCCCATAGAGAAAGTTGGGGAGAGGAGGATGTTAGCTAAGCTGACATCCATCATGGACAACACCTCTCACCCCCTGCACGACACATTGGGGTCCCTGAGCAGCTCCTTCAGCAGCAGACTGATACACCCACGGTGTAAGAAGGAGAGGTATCGCAGGTCCTTCATTCCGGCTGCTGTCAGACTCTACAATACCTGTATTACATGATTAGTAATTTACTTTTCAATATTATTTTTGGTTACTGGCAATCTTGCATACATACTTTGCTTTTTTACTTTTAATTACATACTCAATTTAATTTTCAATGTCACTTACACAGCAAGATTGTATATGCACTTTACAATACCTTAATTTGACGTCACTTTACTTTTTTTTTTTTTTTTCTACAGCCTGCCTGTTGTCTATTGTTTGCTTGTGTTTTTCTGTGTTTACTGGTTGTTTGATTGTTCTGCTTTTTATTGTTTAAATGCTGCTGTAACAAGAGAATTTCCCCGTTGTGGGATGAATAAAGTATAATCTAATCTAATCTAATCTAATCTGATTATGTCAAAACACATTCAGACTATCAGCAGCTACACTGTAAACCCGGATAAGTTGATTGTACTTAAACCATTTTTGTCAAGTGATTGCCTCAAATGGTTTAAGTTTTTGACAGTAGAGAAAATTAATTTGTTTAAGTATAGTCAACTTAAATGCTCAATAGTCAGAATTTAACATTTTCAAGTTACATACACTTAAATGGTTTAAGTAATCAAACTGGAAAAGTCTAGTGGAGTCTACTTAAAAGTACAATAGTCAAAACTTAATATTATAAGTCAAATACACTTAAAATTCTAGTTTTATGAATATATTACATTTTAAAGTATTATATTTGGAATAAGAAAATTCAAATTGAATCATGCTTTTGTCAATGACCACACAATGCAGTACATTTCATTTATTTTATTTAGCAGCAACAAAGCAGTATAAACATTACAGCACCTTGTTATGATGCAGCAAACAGAACATGTGTATTGAATTAGGAAACAATTTCCTTCCAAATACAACACAGCATAGTTTTTTAATTTTTTGCTCTGTGAACAATTTTCAAGTATGAAAAAATGCAGCAGCATACTGCAAGTGCAAAAGGAAAAACTGTATGCTATGTCTGCCACACAACAAAGCAGGCATTAAGAACAACTACACAGTGAGGACCAGAGTTGTAAAAAAACTGCAACTTTCTAACATGATGTGTCTGTCTAATTATTATCAGTAAAACGAACACTAGACACATGCAGTACAAGAAGTATCACATACAAAATGAGAAACTGCCAGAATATCTGCTCCATTGAGTGCAATGTATGTGTACAACAATCCAGACACATACATGGGGAATTGTGTCATGAGCATAAATGTGTTTTAAACTGCAAGTTTGAAAAAACAAAACAAAACACTTATTGTGTTGCAGCAGGTACTACATGTGCAAAGGAAAACTGTATGCTTTGTTTGCCACACAACAAAGCAGGTATTAAGAAGAGTAGCATTAAGAACAACTATGCAGTAAGGACCAGAGTTGGTAAAAAAAACAAACCCTGCAACTTTCTAAAATGTGTCCTCTGTAGAATAATTTCAGTAAAACAAACAACACTAGACACATCTAGTACAAGAAGATTCACATACAAAATGAGCAACTGCAAGAATATTTGCTCCATTAAGTGCAATGTATTTGTGCAACAATCCAGACACACACAAAGAACTGTGTCATGAGCATAAATGTGTCTTACACTGCAAGATCATTCTTGAGCTTTTGAACCTTGGGAGGTAGCTCACTTCGACCCAAATTTAGCATTACCTGCTGAATGAAGGCAAATGTGTTTTTTAAGCACTTCGGGTACTGCAGGTGGAGTGCGTAGGTAAAGCCAAACAAAAGGCACATTGCCTGAGGTAGGTTGGTGAGTGCTTCCATTACAAGGCTGCCCTCTAGGATGATCCCCACTCTTGAGGGGTTTAGTTGTTGCGATGCTGGGCTTGCTGGGCTTGCAGTGCTGGTGTCCTCATAGCAGAGGATTCCCACAGGAATGTCCATAGAGTCTCCCTCATTAAGATTCTATAGTGTGAGAAACAAGAAAAAAGAGCATTTTCAGGTTAACAGCAGTTTGTCTACAATTAGCTGTGTGATCTTTATAAACATTATGATTTTCATAATTCACAGTGGTTTTATTTTAGATAATGTTGTGTAAACAAGCTATTAGAGGCATTGTTTGTGTGTTCATGTATAGGTGTACTATGGTTTGATAATAGGCGGTGTTTTGGACAATGTGACATTTGATAGAGAAATAGAGAATAGAGAAAGGATTAATTACTCTTCAATTGTACTGTTGACAAGGGAGAAGCACTCAGTTTTTGAGTATTAGTTTATTCTCCATTCAAGTTATTATTGGGATATGTCTGTGTGTGTTGTTGTTTTTTTGCTTAATTTGCAGTATTAAATGCAGTAAATAATTCCCTCTTGCTAACAGTGAAAGCACATTATCAAGTTAAAATCAACTTAAGTTTAATGAAACATCTTCATAAATGCTATTTATCATAACCCATCATCCCGAATAAACAAAACATAGGAGAATGGAAAAACTGAGTCAAACACCAATCAAAAAACTTTACTCACCAAACTGCTCTTAAAGAACATAGACGCATCATCCCCAAGAATAACTGGAAGTCCCCTCAGGACAAGGCATCTAATGGCTGTTGGCTCAGTGCTCTGCAAAGAGATATAACACAAGAAATACATCTTATATCACTTTATTTGTTCATACAGATAAGTACCACAAGGGAAGTTGGGAGAATTCGTTTTTGTAATATGCATGAACCATGAGTATAATTACAGAAAGAAGAAGAAAACAGAAATATCAACTCACTGTTGTCTGTTGTACCAGGTCAGCTAACTGCTTGCCTATCCGACCTGTCTTCCTCTTGAAGATTTCGATCAAGCTTGGACACAAACCGTCAAGAACACCGAAGAACTCTTCTTTAAGATTTCTACCAACAACCCTGTTAAACTCCAAGTACACCTGAAAATATGAAATAACTTAAATTTCGATATTCATGCAAAGTTACTTATGACACTAATAAACATCTCCGCACATGTTGTTCAATTATGTGTGTAACACAAAAAAAAGACAAGATATTTAAAGGACACTTTCACAAACCTGGCTTTCAGTGAAAAGCTGGCCAGCTGCTGGACCATCTGGCTAATGTCAGGCTCATGCTTTACAATCTCCTCCCTTCTAAGGGCAAATGTGATGTCCATGTTTTTTTCTGATAAGAGAATCATTTGGGTTTTTCTTCTGCATTTCATTGACCATGGCCTCTCGAACAGCTTCAAGCTTTGCAACATCCATTCCCTCTGGAAATTCTGGAAGGTAATTGATCTCCCTTTTCTTGGCTTCTTTATGTTTTTGCGAGAAGGCTCACCATCAGCATTGTTTTTCCACGTTTACCACCATTAACTGTTACATCAGGGCCGTCCCAGCTGGCGCATTTTTTGTTCTGTAATTCCCCATTTTGAATTTAAGACTGTTTATCCATCCCTGACAGCCAGATGATGAGCCTTGTTCTTTAAGGCAGGGGTGTTCTGCTACCAAGGCTTTTGCGACGACTTCAAACTCCTCCTTTGTTGGGTAAGCTTTGTAGCCATAGATTGTCTCCGCCAGCTTCTCAAGAATATCATGCTTCATATCCTTTGTCACTTTCAGGTAAGTGCTATCACGAAGATACATCAGATTTCCTTGGCGTAATCTGTATTCCACGCCTACAGGAAACTTTGGAATGTCAAATACCTCAGGCCACTGTTTTCGACCATCCAGAGATGAGGTAGACAAGATCTCTGTGTCAGGTTGGCTGCTCACATCACTGCTTATTTCACTTTGTGACACTGGGATGAGATCAAGGACAGGAATAATTCGGATGGTTGGTTTCTCAGGGAGGTCAGAAATGTCGGTAAGGTTACAGAGCGCATTGTTGAATTCAGGGTCCTCGTACTGTAAAGTGAAGTTGTAATCAGGTTCAACTGATTTCTTCAACCAGTTTATTAAATCATCAACTGTATTTGGACCAGGCGTCATTGTCATTTTTCGTATGTCCCCCTCACAAAAAAGAACTCTCATTGTCAGCTTCTGTTGTGTAGCCATCTGACAAAAAAAGAAACATTGACAGTTTTAGCATATAACAAATCGCTTGAGAGTTACCATAAGCTTGCCTTGTACTTTGTATGCTGACAGTGGAAAGACATCATTTAAATCAGACAGCTTAACAACACACGTTGAAGGGCCATCGGTGTGGCATAGCTCGTAGGATCGAAAGTGCTCATGGTACCATGCTGTCATTTTTTTGCAGACAAACAAAATGTCTGGGTTAGCTGCAACAATCTGTGTAATCTGACCAAATTCTGGGAGACCTGAACAGGAACCAATACAGAGCATCATATCTTTGTTATACTTGATTCCGTCGATGCAGACAGATGATGCAACAAGCACTGACCCAGTAGTGGTTATGTTTTGAGGGAGTACTCTCTGAACATCACTGGGAAAAGATGTGACCAAGACCATTGCAACCTTTGCCATATCAACTGCTGGTCTGAAAAATGAGCTACAGTCCAAATAGTAGCTGAGTGCTTTCTGGTGTTTAGTAGCAAGAGTCAGGGCCACATTTTTAAAATTCTGAGACTCTCTGACTACTTTTTTGAAGAATTTATGCTTACCCTCAAAGCGCATAGTCCAAACCTCAGTCAAAGGACCAAATTTCTTTATCAGGTGAGGATAATGTTCCACATAGTGATGTTTTGGTCGCAACATGAAATTTGGAAAGGTTGACTGCAGCAGCTCTCTGTGCTCTGCCAACTTACATTCCAGAAAATGCAGAGTGTCATCAGTATGCTTAGGTGCCACAACAAGTTCCACAATATCTTTGAGGAGCATGAGAATTTCCCAAGAGTTATTTCCCTCAGGGACACAGTGACCAACAAAAAGTGGAAGAAGCCTGATGACGGACCAGTTTTCATGGCCATTTCCACCAATGGTCCCTTTGGTTGAAAATCCTTTGCCAATTGTCTGAGGCTGATCTGTTTTGTCTGTAAATGTGTAATTAAAAGATCTGATGGCCTGATTTAGCATATCTAAAGTAAAATACTTCTTGGCAATCAGGTCTGTCAGATACAGAGACATTTCAACGGGGACAATTCCTTCCAAGACATCATGTAAAATGTCCGGAGGGTAACCCATGACCACATGGAAGTGTTTCAGACTTTTAGTAAGAGGACACTGTCCTTTCACCCCATAGTTCTGACTTAAGCTTGAGTCTTTCATCACCTCTTGCACGTGCCTGTCATGACAGTCTTTATCTCGGAGATGAAACAAACCAGATCTTACCTCTTGTTGCTGAATGTCAACTCTGGATGCCAAGCAGACTCTGCAAAATTTGTTTACTGTAAAGCTCTCATGGAAACCTGCAATTGAATGGGCAGCAAGGTTATCAGCTGCTACAAACAAAACTGTTCCCTTCACACTTGTGCCTAGCTGCTCTACATAAACACCATGCTGTTCTAATGAGACAAGATCATGGATAAGAGGTTGCAGAACTTTCTCATAACCGCACTGTTTCATTGTGGAGGTGTTGCAGAGTAGAGCCAGCTGAATAGAGTTTAGTGTTGATCTGTATTTGGGAGGCACATTAGCAATAACCCAATACACTGCACACATTTTGTGTTTCAGCTTTGATGTTCCCAAAGGATTGGCTACTTCAAAGTCATCAAGATATAGTATCAGTGCAACTGTGAACTCATCCACTGAAAGAAGGCAATTTTCCTTAAAGTGCTCTCCATCGGCATATGAACTATATTCATGTGGAACATGCACCTTTTCTGACATTGCTTTATCTAAAATGTCAGTTTTGTTTAGTAGTTTCTGTAGCATGTGTTGTATGGGGACATATACAACTGTTTTTGTGCCTTTTTCAACAACATATTCTATAGGCATCACCAGGGGAAACTTATTCCTCAGATAGGCTGCCCTCCTTTTTATAGTTCCAAGAGATCCATGTTTGCCACACAATGATGCCATCACATTACTTTCTGAAACAGCAGAGACAATATCTTTTACAACTAATTCATCCACATCTGGATAATGTTTCTTAAGTACTGCCTTGACATTACTGTACAGTAATGGTTGTGACAGGTCATGTATTTGGCAAAGGTGTTGTATCACTTCTTGTACAGCACTCTCCGGGATATGAAGAATAGTTTGCATTTTTAATAACAGAGATGCTAGATTATGTTCAAGCTGTTTTCCTAAACCACAAAGGTCATCACAGGCTTCTTCCATGACCTCTAGGTCTTCTGTGTCAGAAGTTGCCAGTTGCTCTAGCTCACCCTGACTTTCATGGGCTACTTCATCACAAGCATCATTAGTTATACTGACAATTATTTCAGATTTGAAATTCTTCCAAGAATGATCTCTGTGTGTTTTACTTTTGTGTGCATTGAAAGTGGAGTATACACTGCTCTGAAATGTACAGTCTTTATAAGGACAACCGACATTGTGATTTACTTTTAAGTGAGTACTCCTCAGATGAGCAAAGTATTCAGTTTCAGTGCAGGGTTCAAGAAAGTCACATGACAAACAGCGAAACTTTGTTTGAGAGTCTGCAGTTTGTGGTTGATCCACACTTCTGGTGTGAAAGCGGGATAAATGGCTATGGAGTGCATTGAGAGACTTGAATGTACACATGCATTCCTGATGCAAGCAAGGAAAGGGCTCAGTTCTTGCATAAGTCCCATGTTTTAGCCTATAATGTTTAAAAAGCTGTGCTCGCTTCTCACTGATGGCAGGGCAGTACTTGCATTTCCAAGGCATTTTAATATGGCTTTAAACAAAAATAGTAGGGCAAATGAGGCAAATGTTAAAAGTGGGCATTATTTTTTTCAAAACTACATCGAACAATTTGAATTTTACACTACTGTTACAAAACTGTATGTAGAAAATGTAGGGAAAAAGTAGAGAGATACTCAAAAATCACAATTGTCACAATTGCAAATGTCCAACGCTCAAAATTTACTTATAACTCAACCTCAAATTTACACACATTTAAATATACAAGTTTCAAACTAGATATGTTCCAGCAGTTTCTAATATTTGAACAAAGAAAACAACTCACCTCATTCAGGCAGAAGTGGTATCCTCTTTACAGCAGGCAAATGTCCTTTTAAAAGCATCCAAACTTGCTAAAAACAGATAAGTGCAGGCTTGTATTGTCCAAGGAGCATGCAAAGTGCAAAAATACCTTAAATTGCTCGATGTAAATTAGAAAATGGCGCAACTTTCTCTATCCGTTAACGGACAAGCACAGACTTGTCTTGAGTTTTGAGCCAATCACAACAGGGCAGCACTGTGGCCTGAGGTAAAACTTGATAGTTTAAGTTTGTTAAACTTACAAAAATGAGTACACCCAATGACTGTCTCATATGCTCTTCATATACTCATACTGTTTAAGTTTTACTATAAAACTAATCTTTAAAAGTGGTATTTACTCATACTATTTGCACAGAATGAACTTTCGGGTTAACAGTGTAATAGCTTATTGAAAAACTCACTCTTAAAATACATTTATTTGTTTCAGCTGCACCACAGTCATTGTCACTCAGGAATATTCACATCATCTCCAACATAACAATGATATGTTCCAATCAGTGCGACTACAACATGAAAGACTATTGTTCAATCAGTGTTTGATTGAGTAAACCAGTTTTCTGTTAATCCTGCTTTCTGAAACAGGGTCCCGATCTCCACTTTCATGGGTAGACTGCAGTTGGTCAACTGCAGTTGACCATGCTAATGTTCGGTCAAAGGACCCAGATGGACACTGATAATTTTAAACATAGGCCTACAAAATATTTGATGAGTGAACACTGTGATGGTGCTTTCACACCAAACGCAAATCGAAGCGCTTGGGGCGGTGAGTTTACATACAAAGTCAATGCAAAGACGCCGAGAGCCGCGATTTCCAGTCGGGCGCTGAAGCAACGGCTGAAGCGGGCCGGCGACGCGAAGGCAACGCGATGGAATTCGCGTGAGTTGAATATTTTCAACTCAGCTGAAAAGACGCTACGACGCTGAGTCGCTGATAGCCTATCAGTGTTGAGATTGTCCATACATCACCGAGGCTTCAGAGCTGTCATGTGCAGAGGGCCGGGCAGAGCGGGGATTGAAAATCTGCAGGCCGGGTGACAGCTGCTAAACATGGGCTAGAGGAGCAGGGAGCAGCGCTCAACCTTCGAGAAATAAATACCCACAAGTCGGTCGGTTTCGGTTCTGACAACTATGCCGCTTACTCGGAGGAGGAGCTCGAGTTAAATGTTTTTATTAAATTAGCGCTTTACTTTAATTTTGGGGATTTCAACGTTGATTTATCTTCACTGGAGCTTCTCAGCAGCTAGACTCCGTGCACATCCGGTTACAGTATTGTTGTGAGCGCCATTAGCTCTGTCGGACTACAATTTCATATTTATATAAAAACGGGACAAAGCTGGACATTACTTGGAGAAAAGAAAGCTGGAGGTTGAACTACCGGTGAGTTCAGAAAACATGTGTCTGTAACTTTATTACAGCTGTCATTGTACTTTTACTGTGACCAAGTTAGCATAGCACAGCCCTGATCGATCCAAACTCCGCTCAGAAAACAAACATTTTATAAGTTGTTGTCCTGCTGTCTTGCTGACAGACCTGACAAAGCATGAATTCAAATGTTTAACAAATCTGCATCATGTTGTGGTTATTTCGGCATCAGTGTAATCCGCTTATTGCTATTTAATCACCGCGAAAATGTTTACTTTGGTTTCATACAGTTGTAGTAATGGCGAAGTTGTGTTTATTCACCTCATCGCTAAAATCGCCTTCTTGCGTGTGTGTGAACACTTGTAGCTGAATGTACTCGCTGCGGAAAGCGCCATGAGGCGGAAAATCGCGTTTGGTGTGAAACCGGCATGAGTCATAGGTTAAAAATAGTCCATGAAACACCTCTTCCAGTAGGCCTATAGATTAGATGTCTAATCTATAGGCCTACTGGAAGAGGTATCAGTTAGCAATTACTTACACAGGAGCAACATCTCCAATGCCATCTGGAGTGTTACATAGTGATCCCTTTCCAATTTATCCTCTTCCCAACATCATCATGGAACATGTGGGCCAGGATGTACCACGTTTCCTGTTGTGGCCCCTCTGGCTTCCAGGAAGAAAATCTAAAATGAAAATTTAAAAAGTACAAAAAATATCTGTACTATCTATACTGTGTTAATTAGATTTTTTTATTCCCAAGACCTTGGTAACCAATTTTTAAATCAGCCTAAACCTAGCCAAAAGAAATATGTATGTACTCATGTATATAGTCCAACAACTTCAACAGAATGAGACATCCTCTACTGAAACCATCAGCTGATCCATAGTTTCAGTAGAAAAATAAAATACTAACAAAATATATATTATACAGTGTTTTCCACAAATAGGCCCAGGTAGATTAACAGCCGTCCAAGTACATTTGGTCACCCATTTTAAAATCGTTGTTGATAGCAGCGCAGCGCAGATTTGCTCCGCACATCCTCTCACTCGGTCGCTCTCTCGCTCTCTCAAACACGGACAACAGACCCGTCTGTGAATTGAATGGTTGGCATCATAAACACAGCTGCACAAATCTGTCCAACACAACGTTGTCAGTGTCGGAGACCCATCTTTAAAACAGTTAGTAGCGAGCATGTAAGGAGCCCAGCTAATAAGGAGAGCTGTGTTAACTTTGGAAAACAGCTGTCGAAGTTAGCAGCTGGTAGTCAACAGGTTTGAGATAACTGGCTGACATTCGCCGACTTCATGGATAGGGGAATAAAAACAGCGGCGTCATGTCACAATCTACCTCTGGTAGACTGTGTGAGCAGGACTTGCTCCTACAAAGTCTAGTGATGTTTTGCAGCTCAGGTGTTGTGCTGAATTCTGCCTGCCTGCCGTGAATTGCATTCACCTCGCGGGAGGTCACGCTCATTTATACTGAGAAAAGAGGTGGATGCAAATATCGGCAGGTAACGTTAGCCTACAACATCCGTGTTGCCGAATTATGCATTCACTTATTAAGGTCCTTTTCAGACACTTTGCTGTTCACATTGTTTGAACGTGGTTACTGCCACGTTTTTGCTGAATTTCAAGAAATGGTAGCCTACTTTTACGAAGTGTAATAATATGTTAACGATTCTTAAAGTTCATAAAATATATGCTGATCAGTTATCACTATTGATGAACCCCACATAGAATAGTAGAGAAAGAGAAAAAATAGAGAAAGCCTCATTCTGTTGGAGTGGTTGGAGCTACATTAACACTCAGTCCACTGAGTTGGTCAACTTAAATCATTGAATAAACGTTTGTTAGCAAAACTGATATGACTTGATCTTACTCATTTAAAACAGCTGACATGAGCGCTAACGCTACACTGAGCCTGAGATGTTTAGAGCTTATAAGGACATTGACTGGGCTATCATGGCTTTCAAAACTCAAAAGTCGCTCAGTGCAACCGAAACAGTTTTTTCACACTAAAGAATTATGCTGACTCACGCATGCACTTAAAATGCTTGGTTATTTCCTTTCTTACATCAAAGAAAAAAATGTTCATTTTTTAAAATCAATAAACGTGGACCATTGTCAGTATTTGACAAAATACTAATTTAGTCAGCTAAATCTAAAACTGTATTACTTACTTTACACCGGCGGCAGGAAAGGCTGAGAAGCAGGCAGTCCCCAAATCAGACTGGCGCCACTTGTGAATGAGCTGGATGCTGCAGCAAAGCACAGTATAATGCAAACAAGTTAGATGCAGTGTTGGGAACGTCACTTGAAAAAAGTAATTAGTTATAGTTACTCACTACTTGTTCCAAAAGTAACTGAGTTAGTAACTGAATTACTCTGTAATAAAAGTAATTCGCTACCAGGGAAAGTAACTATTCCGCTACCTACTCTTAAAGAAAATCTCCGCTGCTTCATCAATCTCTGTTTAGCTGGTGTGGGTGTGTGTGTGTGTGTGTGTGTGTGTGGCGCGTGTGCTGGCATGTGTGTAAAAACACTGGCTCTGATTGGCTACCAAGAAACATGACTCTGCCTTTAGCCAACATAATCGCTGGTTGAAAGGCACCCGAAGCTAGAGCGCAGCTGCATCGGTCCACTTCAAGCACTGTTTACCTCGTTATTAACCCACCTCCTGACTAGCTGTGTGAGCCAGCTGGTGCGCTCGATTACACAGTTTATTACATAGTAACGCTAATCGCATTTAATCGACCAGTAACGCTAACGGCGTTGTAACGACGGAAAAGTAATTAGTTAGATTACCCCGCTACTGAGAAAATAACGCCGCTACGTAACGCCGCTCTTTTAAACGCCGCTATTCCAAACACTGGTTAGATGCCACTTGGAATTAAATTTAAGATCAATTTTACAATAACCAAAGTTGAAGAAAAGAAAATGCCAAATAAGAAAAAAAACACGTAACTGACATCAAAGCTGCTAACATTACTTAGTGTTTAGGGATTTTTGCCTAAATGTTGATTTAATAATCTGAAAGATTGCAGATGCAGTGTAACGCTATCTTTCAATTTGAGTAAACTTCCGCTGATGACATTTCCGATGTAAAACTGCCAATTTGTGTCCATAAATCCTCTTAAAGGTCGCAGAAAAAACACTGAAGTTAAAGTTAACTGTTAGTTCACTTAACCTGCCTGACAAATAATCACATTTCAAGTTTTCTAGTTCAAGTCATCAGGTGATCTGTATGTCTGTACAACCTCCTTTCCACTGCAAACTGTCAGGTTAACTGCTAAGTTAATAACATTGGCTTTTTCGGCATACTTTTTAATGGCATCAATATAACAAAATTGATCAAAGTTGATATCAGCTAAAAACGGACTCAAACGAGTAACGTTAATGGTTAAGTTATACAGAAGCTGCTATCTAAGTTAGGCTATCACATTAGCTTAGCTTGTTACTAACTAGAGGGGTGAATTATAACGTTACTTATAAACAGTGTTTGGAATAACGGCGTTTAAAAGAACGGCGTTACGTAACGGCGTTATTTTCTCAGTAACGGGGTAATCTAACTAATTACTTTTCCCGTCCGCCGTTAACGTTACTGGTCGTTAAATGCGGTGCGTTACTATGTAATAAACTGTGTAATCCGAACGCACCAGCTGGCTCACACAGCTAGTCAGGAGGTGGGTTAATAACGAGGTAAGCAGTGCTTGAAGTGGACCGGCACGCCGCTCTCCATATCAGGTTCTCTGACGCTAACGTGACGCCACCTGTTCTCGCTCGCCTCGCCTGCTAAACTCTGTCGGCGGCGTAGAGGGACAAGAGAAGCTCGGTGCCTTTCAACGAAGCGCATTATGTTGGCTAAGGCAGAGTCATGTTTCTTGGTAGCCAATCAGAGCCCGTGTTTTACACACATGCCAGCACACGCCACACAACACACACACACACGCCAACAATAACACACACACACACACAACACACACACACACACCAGCTAAACAGAGATTCGATGAAGCAGCAGAGATTTTTTTAACAGTAACACAAATAGTTACTTTCCCTGGTAACGAGTTACTTTTATTACAGAGTAATTCAGTTACTAACTCAGTTACTTTTTGGAACAAGTAGTGAGTAACTATAACTAATTACTTTTTTCAAGTAACATTCCCAACACTGCTTATAAATATGCCCTCATGACAGGCTTAAAATGACCACTGCAGTTAACTGATGTTAAAATCACTCCTCTCACAGACAGAAACATCTCATCCAAATCGGGCACTCTTAACTTTTAACTCATATAACGTTAAATTAGCTAGCTTAACATTAATGCTAAGCTGCCTAACATAAGCTGATTTAGCTTGCCATAATCTGATATAGTCTGATTTAAAACGGCAACCAAAGCAACTTTATCTATGACCGGTGAAGTTATAATTTTACCGGCTAGGCAACTGTACAAACAAATCAGGTTTTGACAGCACAGTTTAACGTTACTTACCGTGTGTCCGTGTCCTCCGAGAGAGCTGCCGATTCCCACCGCAAGCTCTCTGCTGTCTGAGAGAATAACGGTGCGCGTGGCCAAAACGGGGGAGAGCGTACGGTGGATGTGCCGGCTTGAAGGCGGATCCGCCCCACAGTCCGCTGCTATCTGGGACAGGACAATACAATACAACAGTTTGTTTTTTTATACGTGAGGATGTCTCTTTTTCTCACACCTAGACAAACGTCATCGCCAGACTGAGCCAATCAGAGTAAGAGTTGGACAGGATTTGCAAATTCTGGGACCGGGATGGATGAACACATCCCTGAAGGCTCTGATACTTCTCTGAACGTCCTCACTAAACTTCCTCGGTAAAAGACCTCTGCATTAGCCTACGTCTCCGACTTGCCATAGAAACTAATCTTCATCCCTGCGGCTGCAGCACCGTCTTTTCCCTATATGCCACCCAAGAAACACACCTTCTCTGCCCGGGTGAGTTCATACAACAGGCCACTCTATCACTACTTGAGTATAATTTTATCACTGCTTTTACATCTGCTTCTCGGTCATTTGCTTTATCTGTTTCACACTTTCCCTGCCACGCTCCCTTTCTGCATTCATATACGTGAGGATGTCTCTTTTTCTCACACCTAGACAAACGTCATCGCCAGACTGAGCCAATCAGAGTAAGAGTTGGACATAGTAGGATTTGCAAATTCTGGGACCGGGATGGATGAACACATCCCTGAAGGCTCTGATACTTCTCTGAACGTCCTCACTAAACTTCCTCGGTAAAAGACCTCTGCATTAGCCTATGTCTCCGACTTGCCATAGAAACTAATCTTCATCCTCGTGCTGCAGCAACCGTCTTTTTCCTATATGCCACCCAAGAAACACACCTTCTCTGTCCGGGTGAGTTCATACAACTGGCCACTCTATCACTACTTGAGTATAATTTTACCACTGCTTTTACATCTGCTTCTCGGTCATTTGCTTTATCTGTTTCACACTTTCCCTGCCACGCTCCCTTTCTGCATTCATATTCCTTCACGGTGGCGTCATTGTGTTGTATAACGTCTTTATCCATTAGTAGCCTAATCAATGTTTAAATATAAAGTCGTTGCCTTTGTAACTTGCTTTCAGTCACTTCACACGATCCGATTTTTTTTTGCTTTACAGTCTAAGAAATAAACCGTAAAATAACAGAAAAAGTACTGGCAGCTCATTACCCGGACTTTGTCCGTAATTAAAAACGATTTTTCTGTTAATTCACAGTGTGCCCACAGTAAATAAAACGGAAATCTTCTGTTATATATTATATATGCTATAAATTCTGCCATTTAATGGTGTATCTATAGTTAAAAAAAAAAACACAAATGTTAAATAAATCCATAAAATACCAGAAAATGGACTGGCAGCTACAGACTTTGTCCCATAATTAAAAAATTCAACATTTCTGTTAATTTATGGTTTTCCTACAGTAAAAATAAAACCGATGGATTAAGTCAATGTACAGCAAATAGAAATGTTACTTTTTTGTTTGTTAACAGTGTAGGCTACCTACAATAACTCTTTTGAAAACAAGCCAAACAAATGTTGTGTGATTTAAAAATGTTTTTATTTATGTATAGATCTACAACAATTCCATGAAAACTAAAATATAAAGGAAAAAAAACACAAAAGGGAAAAAGTATTATAATTTGTCATCTCTAAATTGTTCCCAGTCTGCTAATTCATGCCACATTACAACAATCACATCCACTGAATAAATTATTGGAAAATGTCAGAGGAACAGGGATTGGGGCGTGGGGTTCTTGTCTTCAGGTAAGATGAAGGCTGTAAAAGAAATAGAAAAGTATTATTGATCATCGCTGACATCAGTGGCGTTTTTAGGATCATGAAACATTGGGGGCTTAGCCCAGCCCATAAAACTTCATATCTTCACATAATAATTGACTCCCCCACCCCCCACCCCAAAGTTAAAGTCCCCTTCAGTGTATTTTGACATTTCTATGATATTTCATATTTTTCTGAGTCACTTCCTCACAATGTTGATTACCCACATAGTTCGCCAAATATTTTTTGACAAATAGCTTAATTTTGTGCTCAAAGTTGCAAAAGTTGCTTAGTTGTTAAAACGGGGTGGTGACGTATGACTATAGTAAATTCCATAAGTCATACGTCATTCTCCAAGCGTGCGCAGGCGCACTCTCATGCCTCCGTAAAAACTGTCAGGCTTCGTTCAGAGCATCAAACCGATAAACATCGCTGTTAGCTAGCTAAACAATTTATCATGTAATGTACTTAGAACTTACAGTAGATATGTTCATTATGTCATCTGTGCTTGCGATGTTGGAAACGTGTCGCACTTTCACCCGTCACCGGCTTATATACAATCTGCAACATGCATTTTACTGACGGCCGTTTTATCAATGCATCGGTGGAGGCACCGATAAAGTAAGCGCACCATAAAACGTAGTGGAAGTTATCGTGTGCAGTGCGCGACAGGACTGTGTAATTGAGAACAGCTGATACGCGCACATTAGTTCCTATCATGGGTAAGTAACAGCTGCTAATGAGTAAAGTGTACTAAACTTTACAGTGTAGTGATGTTAACACAGCATATCGTTAGTGAACACTCCAGCCGGTCAGTTTTTGGTTGTCATGGCAATGTTACGTACGACTATTAACCACACCCCCATTCTCTGTTTGAGAAAGAACGTTCACCAAAAACGGCAGTTAAAACTGGCTGGAGGGGGACTTTAAGTCTGTAAAGCAGTAAAGCAACAGTAAACATTCTCTCAGACCTCAGAGTGTAATACTCAGTGCTCTGACTGGGCAGAGCAGATGAAGTCTCCCGTCCTCCCGCCACATGAGGTGGGGATGAAACGCCTGCAGCACCGCGGACCCTGCCAAACTGGATGGAACCTTAGGACGGGGCTCTGGAGCTGAGTAGCGTCTCGACTGCTCCTACCGTCAGGCCCGCCTCAAGGAACTGACCCCCCAGGGGCCAGACCCAGGCCCTCCTCAGAGGGACCTGCCACGGCGGGCCCTCCAAGAGCGAGATTATGTCCGAAAACCACTCTCGGGCCGGCCAAAACGGGCCTACTAACAGTAGGTTGACACCTGACAGAACCGCTCCAGAACCCCTGGGAGCAGAGCAACTGGGGGAAACGCATACAGACGCAGCCTCAGCTACGTCTCCCCAGCGGGGCTGGTGCTGAACCAGCCGATGTAGTCGATGTAGTTCAGCATGCGGATGCCCTGGAGCCCCAGTGGTGCCAGAGCTGCATCCATACACTTGGTGAACGTGCGAGGGGAGAGTGCTAGGCCGAACAGAAGAACCTGATACTGGTAAGCTGCGCCCCCAAAGGCGAACCTCAGGAACTTCCTGAGAGAGGGACAGATGGCGATATGGAAATATGTCTCGTATCTCTATCGTGACAAACCAATCCTCGGATTGGATGTGACACATGATGGCGGGGATGTGAGCATCTTGCACCTGAATCTCCTCAGAGACCGGTTCAGGCGCCACAGATCCAAATTCGGACGCAACCCTCCGTCCTTCTTGGGAACTATGAAGTACCGGCTGTAAAACGTGCGGGAATGAGCTCCACAGCCCCCTTCTCCAGCCGTGGAGCAAACTTCCTGTCCCAACACCTCGGGGCTGGTGGCCGGTGTCGTGCATAGGTCCCAGTCTCAGGACCTCTTCCCCGGCCCCGGCGAGACTGAAGAACAGTCCTCAGATTCGCTTTTCCCAGGGGCTGTGGGCAGAGCGCCACCTCGAAAATCCAGGTTTGCTGAGTGGGACCCAGAGAAGCGACACTCCAACTCCTGCCCTGGCGGTGGGAGCCGGATGAGGGCTGCGACATCCTCCTCAGAGGGCCCCCCCCCCCCGGTCCATGTCCTTTAACAGGTCGGCCTGATACGCCTGCAGAACAGCCATTGTGTGCAGGCTCGCGATCAGCCCGGCCCGTCGCCATGTAAGCCTTGCCCACCAGAGCAGAAGCTATCCGCTACACGGCTTGGTGGGCAGCGCCGGCTCCCTAAGGCAGCCTTTCTCAAACTTTTTTCAGTCAGGGCACCTTTCAAAAGTGCATAAATTCTCAAGGCACCCCAGTGTAAAATATAATTTAAAAACACTGCATAACCCAAATGTAAATGCAAATGTCCTGTTTATTTAGATAGAACAGTGCATAATACGAACTTTAAATAACAATAATAATAACAACTTTATAGCACCTTTAAAAATACAGGTTTGCAAAGTAATTCACAAAATAATTAATCAGAGACACAAATGCCATAAAACCGTAAGAGGTGGACCGCCCAATACAAGAATCCAACAACAAATCAAGACCAGGAGAACTAAAATTAAGTGCAGGATGCAGTTAAAATAAAATAAAAAGGGGGCAGAAATGCAAAAAATATATATACAATACGATAAGAAAAAGATGCATGTTAAAAATTGCACCAGAGATAAGCAGGAATGTTTTTCCATATAGTGCTTGTTTTCATCCGTGCCATGCGCATGCACACACACCCAGATACACATACACCCACACACAAACAATAATCCACAACGAGAGAGGGAGAAAGATCTACATGCGCGCATGCAGCGCATACGCGCTCACACAAGCCGGGGGTGGGGGTGACCACAATCAATGAGAGACGTGAGCCTGGTGCGACGCACACAGCCGCCCTATCCTGGCAGGGATGGATGAGCGGCAGTCACGGAGCTCCTGGTCCACAGTCCTCAGTCGCTCCCTGTGCTTGTTCTTGAGTCAGGCTTGAAAAGCTCAGTTCGCACAGATAAGTTGTGGAGAAGGGTAGCAAAATAGCAACAGCGCTACTTGAAGCCACTGGATACTCTTTTTTCACTGAAATCCAAAACCTGTCCAATTCCACGTCACCAAATCTCATTTTCAATTTGTGGTCTTCCCTGATCTCCAAGTTTGCTCCTGTGTTGGCAGTGGCCAGTCCTTTGCGCTCTCCAGCGCGCTTGAGCTCCAAGGATCACGGACCCAGTCAAACTGTGCATAAGACTCCGATGGAAAATAATGATTAAATCGCTCATCGAGAGATTTCAGATGCTGGGTTATGAGATCAGAAAGTGTACTGCTGTTTACAGAAACGTAAAAATATTTTATTTATTTATTTAAACGTTTATTTTTACGTTTCTGTCAGTCTGAGGTGTTGTTGCTATAACGCGTTGCTATGGGTTGCGTCACTTGCGTCAAGTGTGTGTGTGTGTCTTGCTTCGGTCTTGTGAGACGGATTTTTATGGTTAATTTTAAATATATATATTTATCTAAAATGAATTTACAATTTTATTAATACGTTCATATGTTTAAAAAGAAGAATGTATTTATGTATATTCAAATATATTTATATATGAAATGTCAGATTTTTTTTTTTTTTTTTTAGCCTACGTAATTTTTTGGCGGCACCCTTGACACAGTCAGGGGGCACCCCAGTGTGCCGCGGCACCCACTTTGAGAAAGGCTGCCCTAAGGGACGATGCAAGGCCGGGTGAGAGATAGCTGGCCAAAGCATCCTCAACCCGGGGCATCATCCCATTGCCAAATCCCTTAATCCCCGCAACGCAGCTGTAATCCAGGAGCGGGGGAGAAAATTGGGCCCGATTTCCAATCTCGTGATCGGATCTGGACATCCCTAGCGCCAACACTCCCGTTGCTCTGCTTGCCATCTTGCTAGCGCGCAGATCATTTACAAAGTGCTACTAGCTAACTGTACTTCTTCTTTGCTAAACTACTTAAAGTTAGCTTCGTTCACCGTCACAAAATTCATCACGGTAAAACTTCTTCTGAGGCTTTTCAAAACGCTCACTTAACTCCAAGCTGGTCCGCACGGTTTGTAGAAGTTCCCTGTCATACTTCGCAGTAAACTTCTTCCGGAAAAACTAACTTGTGTCTAATGTTGCCTGGGCCCATAACCTGCTGAGCAGTTGTGCGCAACCTTCCTATTAATGCATACGGATATTAAGCAAGACTTCAGCCATTATCTCACTTTTAGCCTCTCTGACAGGCATATTTTATTCAAGAAGGCTTAACACTTTACATCTCATCATTAGGACAGAGACGGACGGCTGCTGTCCATAACCTACGCCACACACAGCGTAGTGACATCACATCAGGACGTGACAAGTTTTACTACTGTATTACACTGAGTAAGGGCGCCATCAGATAGTAACACTGAACAACACTTAACAAAAACTTTACATTAGGAGAGGGGAGGGGACCAAACACAGATTTTGAAATGAAATATGTAGAATGGCTCCTATGCCTCACAGGTGATCAACCTCACCACAAATCCACACAAGTTAATTTCAGCGCAGCTCACAGCTTCAGTTGGAGCAGAGAGGACAGAAACAATTGAGTAATGGATCGTGCTGAGGTGCTTTAAATAGCATTGGCCCTGTGTCCCAAGAAATTAACTTGGAACATAAATGGCTCTTCACTTCCTCATCTTTGGCTTAGATGAAATTAAGCCAAGCCTTTGCCCCATGTTGCACATTCAGCCATACAGCAAAAAACTGACCAAATGAGAAATGAAGCAAACAAGGGCGTAAAGATAGCCTGCCTGATATGAGGAAAATCTGCATGTGTGATAACATTGTTATATTGAGATGATAATATGATTTGCCATAAATAAACAAACACTAACATGTGCCTATTAGCTCCGTGGTTGTTCAGATTAGAATAGGACTAGAATTTAATATTATTATTATAACTTACTAGAGCAGCAACAGTAAAGTTTGCAACAGCAAAGTCACTATACAAACTCAATATTTGACATCACTATACTGGGCGACATTTGGAAAGAATGAAGAACTCAGACATTAGTCCTTCCTCCTCCTCTCTGCCGTTATTTCCTGCCTGCAGGTAATGTTACCTGGTAGAGGAGCGGTTGGTTTGTCTCAGCCAGCAACTGAGTTTACAGAGTTGTGCCACATTTAAAATATTTCAACAGAAAAAGACAGTGTGATTAACAAAGGAATTTGTGGGATGATCTTTAAATCTTCCAAGGATTCTGGAAGTCACTTAGGTCCAACACAATTCGAAGCAGTTTTGGTGGAATGCTGTACTGTTTTGTGCCCTTTTTTTCTACTTTAGACGCACGTTCTGGATTAATACCCAGCAGGCTCCTGTGGCAAACACAAAAAATGCATCATGTCACTTTGGCATGACATTGTAAAACTAAGTATACTATAAAATGGACAAAGAACTTTGTCAAAACATACCTCTGGATAAATTCCAGAGTCAGGGCTGCTCCCTTTGGGGTACATGATGTTCAGAACTTAGAAGAGGCTGAACACATAGCTGACAGCAACCAGAGAACAGCTGATGATGTGGTTTACTGTGACCTCATCCACTGATATTTTGTATCTTCTTTCATCTGCAAAACATGTAAATAACGACAATACATTTTTTCAGTCAATTAAACAAATATACAGCACTTCCAAATATTTAAGAGCAGACATGAATATCCTTACCTACAACTATGATACACGGGTGCTTGGCAGTTCTGCTAAGGCATCCTGTGAGAGGTGAAGACACAAAGACATATCTGAATAACAAAATGTTGTTTTTTCTGTGGAATTTCCCTGCAAGACTCTGTATAGGCATTGGTAACATTGATATCAGTGCATCACTACTTTCCCTACCTACTAAACCAAATACCAATAAAATTTTGTTTTTTTATGCTGTGTGCTTACTTCTTCTTTTAGTAGCAGCACCTTTGGCTCCTCCACAAAGTATTCCATCAGGCCCTGGAGGAGTTTTAATGGATGTGTAGAAACTCCTGTGATTCCCTTGCTCACAAGAAACTCAGTGATGGTCTTGCCCTTCTCCTCAATTTGTTTCAGAAGTTTGGTTTGTACAGAAAATCCTATCAGTTTCTCTGTGTGATCAAGCAGAGAGGTAGATTGAAAGAGGTATGGCCATTCTTCCATGAGTTTGATTACATTGTCTTAAGTATTCAGAGTGATGCGCTGAGCGCAGTTTCAGCCATTAATCTTATAATGTCATTCTCAGGCAAAACATTTTCTTTAAAGGCATCTTGCAGCTTTCTTTTTTCCTCATGGTTGTCAAAGTCATTCGGTGACTCGGGTTGCCACTGGCAACAGCCATAACGGTCAGATGATTTGCATTTCTTCTTTGCTCTCTGTTCATTGGATGGGCTGAAAGCATATTGTTGCCTGATGTTCTCGATCTCGATTCCCCATTTGCATAACAAGGGAGGCAAAACCTTGACCCACTACATTTGTGCCACATTTATCTAAGAAAGAATCAGGGTATCTCTCAACCAGCTGTTGTGCAACTTGTTTCAGCTTGTTTCTGCCTGGTCTGGTGTCCTTAGCCATCAAGTCTTCCATGATGATGCTTATCATGTGTCTTCTATCTTTAGGTAGGGCCTTCTCTCTCCTTCAGCGTCATTGTAACTGGAAACTTCTGCAATGGGATTTGAAACATCTCTGGATGTGTCACAGTTGGCATCTCCATCAGATCCTTGGTAACACTACAAACCTTGGGAGTACAGGACATATCCAGGGTGCTCTGAGACACTAGTGGGGAAAAAACAATTAAAATGTGGTGAACTCCAAAAGGTGAACAAAACCAAACAAAATGTCACTTGAAAATAGGGCTGGATGATTAATAAAATTGTATTTTCAATCATAATGAAAACAAGATAATTGTAGCTTTTTTGTTTTCAATTACATTTAAATATCAAGAAAATCCACTATTAAAATAGATTTTTTTAAAAACTTCAACGAATTCATGTTTGAGTAATGTTAAATCATAATGTCACTATTGACCAATATAATCCTGATAATGATTTTTGCCATAATCGAGCAGCCTTACTTGTGAGTGAGAGAAAGATTGATTTTCTTTGAAAAAAGAAATAATGTAATAATGTAAGTTTATCCACCTCCATCATCTTCAGATACTGCCATATATATGTGGGGAGAAAAGTCAGTGTGTAGTATGAGCTGCAATATACATGTTTCTGATTGATCATCGCAATAAAGCTTATATGAAATAAATTCACTACCTGTTAGGACCGACCGACCCGGTACAGGGTCGAGCAGAACAGTACTATAAATAACTGCCTGTAAAAGGTTAATAAAATGCTGTGATAATTTTTTTTCCTATTTTAACAAAAAGAAGATGGCTCAACACTATCAAAGCATAACTCCATGTGTATTTTGTACAAAGAATGTTTGTGTGGCAAAAATTTTAATAGTTTTGTTTAAAAAATAACATTCGATAAATATAGTCGGCGGTTGAAATGGAACGCAACAATAGACGTAATGCGATCGCTCCACCCCCCCTTATTGGGTGTCGAGTGAAACTTGAGAAGCTACTCTCTCCATTGATCAAGCATAGCATAGTCTGAGCTAACCAGCTCACGTCAGCTTCAGAACAATCACGCATCCAAACTTCACATTTTACGACTAACGTGTCAAATTTTGTGCTTATGTCTCAACATTCCACCAAATCCCAAATCGATTGTTATCAACAGCGATTAATATTTGTTTCTTACCCTCTCGTGGTCATTTTGCTTCTATCTATATGGTTCTCTGATGAAAATGAATGACACGGAGGCCTATATTGCAGACGTTAATGGCCATGCCTGATATTCACTACGTTTACATGCAGCCAATAACCCGCTCAAAACCGGATATTAGCAATAACCCGTCACACGACGGCCATAAACACCGCCAAAAACCCGGATATGCTCTATTCGCAAGGAATCCTGGTCTTTGAGTATAGGAACTTCTTGTATGCGCCAAACCCGTGTGCAGTATACCGGAAGTAAACGAGGTAAACATGGCGAGACGCAACACAGCAACCGTACTTTTGGAGCGAGGAGGAAACCAATTTTTTAATTCATGTTGTCAAAAACATGAATATAATGTCTTTGTTGACGGCAGAAAGTACAGAGATACCGACATTTACATTTAGAATCGGAAATGACGATATTGCGCCTTAAGGTTGTCCGCATCGCTCAGACGCTAACTGTGCGTCGCCGCTACATCGGGTATTGCCAATTGATTACAAATTCCATGTATACAGGAGAAACTCTCTGCTCACGCATGTAAACGGGTTATCCCGAATGTTTCAGAAACCTGAATCGTGACCTTAACCCGACCATAACCCGAATATTGACAGCATGTAAACGTAGTCATTCATACAGCATCTTCATACACATCTTTTGCTGCCATCCTGTGAGCGTTTGGTGATACTACTGGTTACAAACACAGCGCGATTATATTCTACATCTCACGAGCTTTCCAACAATATATCACACAACAACGATATTTGCTGCTTTGAGAAACGTAGCATGCGTTCAGCCATGCGTAACGTAATAGACGCACGCTTCACCGTGCAACCAGGAAGAAGAAGACGACGACTGCGACGCGCGCTAAATTTACTACGCAGCAAACCTTATTAGGCTAACTTTGCTTTATGTCATTTCTATCAAATTTGGTACAGTTGTAGTCAAGACGTTGCTGAATGGAAACAGTAACATCTTTGTGCATTTTTTCATGCGAGGACAATTTTTTTTATTTCTTCTTTGGTTTTTCACAGTTTACCCAAGCATAGTAACAGTCACAATGTTAATGAAACTGGATATATATTCTCTGAGGTCTTACCTATCCAAAGATACCAAGATTATGCATATAGCCACTGATAGTTGTGAAACCATTCTTAAATTATTTCAGGTATGTCTATCTAGGTGACCCACACCTCCCAGCACCCTAGGGCTTAACAGGTAAAGATGTTAGTGTACTGTTCAATGTCTGATCAAGCCCATAACATACCTGAGGAAAATGCAATGGAGCCGCCTCACCGATAGATGATAAAATCCCATCCAAGTCTGCTGCAGTTAAAAACGTGCAGTCTTCCAGATTTGTGACTCCCAAATCTGTCAACTTTGTGATAGTAGTTTCCAGTTTCTCTTCTTCAAGTGAAGGCAATGTGCTTCTGATCTTCTCCCTTACAGACTCCATGGTGGACTGTGTTTAAGAGCAACCAGCTGTCTGCCCCCTCTGCTGTAGTGTCTGAGTGGGATGTAATCAAGAAGCTCATCAAGTCCTTTGCAAATAAAAATACCACCCTCACTCTCTACTTCTCTGTCTAAGCACAAGAAACACAGTCTTTTGTTGTTTCACTACAATATATGCAATAAGCCCGAGAATTAACTCTCCAGTATGACAGCTCAAAATGACAAGCATGTCATTTACATAGCATGTGCCTCGTACAGTAATTCTGTCTGTCACTACCGCATTTGATGATATGTCATTGAATGCTTTCAATGCACCCTTAATCTGCCTATCATAAAACTCTGGGTAAAACCTTATACAGTCAGACATGATCAACTCAGGGGAAAACACATTTCCTCTACTTTGGTAGGCCTGCAGCAACTGATGTCTCTGTGAGAGGGATTTTGTGATGTTTCTGAAGTTCTTACTTGCCTGAATACACCTCTTAAAATAGTTGTGCTTGCTTTCAAATCTCATCGTCCACATGATGTTTGGGTCTAAGCTTTTTAAATGGGAAGAGGAGATGCCTTGTTTCTATGTACTCTTCAATGAGGACCTTCATGTAGGCAGCCTGTGATTGCGACAGTGTGGGAAAACATGGAAGTGTGTCAGTCTGTTCAAAACACTGTTTGACTTGATGCCTTTGTGCATTTGCATATTGCTGTAGAAAGAGGATCTCTTTGAAAATCCTCTTTTCTAATGTGACAGTACCTACAAAAATATTCTGCACAGCTGAAATTTTCAGTAAATCCTCCAAGATAGTGGGACCCAAGATTGTCTCCAATTACACATGCAGTACTGCCTCTGAAGGTTTTCCCTTCAATACAAACGCCTGACTTTCACCTTGATATTTTAGCCCCGAATTGCACTGTAGGGGGCGAGAACAAGTCTTCGAACCTGTGTGTCTGCCTACTGTGAAATTACCACATCTAACGTGACGTGCTAACATGGATGCAGCTGTTGCTGCGTTCAATTTACCTCGGAGGTCGGGGCTGGGAATGACGTCACACCCGAGCTGACGGCGTTCCAGTTACAACCTCGCTCGGCCAGCTGTTTGTTTACAACTAGGCAGGTTAGTTGATACGCTGGTTGATTAAAAAACGCATTGTGCGGTATTTACTCACACTAACTGTAGCAACACGTCCACAGACAGCTGTTGGACAGCACTTTGTGTACGAACATTTCTGAAGCCGCCGGTGTTGTGCCGAATTCTGCCTGCCTGCCGAGAATTGCACGCATCTCGCGGGTGCTAACGGTCATCTATGCCGAGAAAAGAGGTGGATGCAAATCTCGGCAGGGAGCCTACAAAATCTGATCTGCCAATTATGCATCCACCTCTTTAGGTCCTTCTCAGACACTTTGCTGTGCTCATTGATCAAACAGCTTTATCGCCACATATATGTACTGAATGTCAAGGAATGGTCCTTCTAGCCTAGTGTATTAAAAAGTCCACAAAGAATTTTACAGCATTTAAAAGCATTATTTGGAGGTGCATGCAATTCTCGCAGGCAGGCAAAACTCGGCACAACACCTGGTTTGCACCTTGTGCAATGCGGAGTTAGTTAACTGTAGGAGTTCTTCCAGTCTCAAGTAGCCTACCACCTAAAAGCAAAGCACATCACATGCTACACACAAGTACATCTTATTGAACATGATTTATTTTCATCACCAATTATCATAGTAGAACAGCTTTCTCAAGCAGTTTGTGATGCATTTTGGAAACAGGAGATGAGCCCCTGGTCTAATGCGCCACCTGGCTTGAAACCCATGCTCAGCACATATATTCTGAATGCCTTCGCAGAATTCAAATGAGCCATTTTAATCGAGAAAATCTAGATTAATTTCAAAATTAATCTAGATTAATCTAGATTAAAAAAATCTATGCCCACCCCTAGTGCATAGACATTACTCAAAGTGTAATACACAGCAAGAACGTTTTGTTTTTGCCTAGCGGACCCTAGAGGGTTAGCGACTTCAAAACCATCTTAAACCAACTTGATCTGAAGAGCATGAGGATCAGATGCAAACAATTCATTTGATTTAGAGACACAGCCATCTCCAATATCACATAGCTTGCTTTTGTCAGCATGAATTTAGAATTTGATGCTGTACACTTTCATTGGTCAAGACAGCTTTTAAGCTTTCTAAAATGGGAACATAATGAAAGTGTCTTGTCTTGCCTTTGTTGTCAGGACCTAATGTTATCTGTACTGGTTCTACCAGTTAAATACTTTTCTATAATACTGAAGTCTTTTGTGGTGTGTGGTTAAGGTGCCACTACTCGCATGTAGTGAGGCCTGCATAGGGCTTTGCTGATATACACGTTTCCCTAGATTTTGTAATGCCTCATCAGGCACACCATATTCCTGGAGACCATCTGAAAACAAATCCATAGTAAACTCGTGCCGCATATCCTGAAGTACTCTCATTTCACTTTCAGTCTCTAAGACTGTTGATGCAGGGACAAGATACTTTGCCTGTAAGCCAAGGAAAAAAAGAGCCATGCTTTCACTGTCTCCATCCTGGGTTGACCCTGGGAGAGTGTCTCCATCTGTTTGGACTTCACTTTGAATTTCTTTCTGCCAATTATGAGAATCAGCAGGTGCATAATCTGTTGTCTCACTGATATGACTTTGAGCAATATGTGTGAAATCACACTGCTTGTGACATTTTGGTAAATGAGATGTAAAAAGAGGATCTGACTTTGAAAGTCTTTGCACATCCACTGTGAGGACACTTCAAGACCCTCTTGCAAGTGACACTTAAGGTGGGCTACAAGACATTTTATGCTTCCGCACTCTTTGCCACAAAACTCCCAAGAACACTTTAACTGCACAGATATATGACGATTAAAAGACGGATTTCTCCCTTCATGGTGAATTATGGACAAGTGCACATTAAAAGAATTATAAGAGGAGAAGCTTCTTCCACAGTCTGGAAATCCACAAGAAAAAATTGCCCGGCAAATGTTTCTATGGGTCCTGACATGCTTGACAAGTAGTCCAAAACTGAGGCACTGATAAACTCACAGATACCACAATGAAACATCATAGTGAGAGCAAGTAAATATAAAATGAGAAATCTCAACTTGATCTCATAAATGTCTCAATAGTAAGGAGGTTTTCATCCGTTCATCAAGTTCTTTTCACACAAAAATACCCCCATGGTATTTCATAGAAGTACCAGTAGTAAGGAGGTGCACAGGTTGGTAAGCAAGGCTGCAGGGATTTTAGGGAGTCATCCGTTGGCACTGGTAGTAGTTCATCTGAAAATGACAAGTACATAAATTTTAGTGTAATATTATATACTAAATATATACGAGCCAGATGCTGGCTCCCCTTCTCTTCTCATTCTCCTGGACTTGACTGCAGCTTTCGACACTGGACCACAACATCCTCCTCCAGCGTCTAAATTCCACTGTCGGAGTTTCTGACTCTGTCCATGAGTGGTTCTCATCCTACCTCACCAGGAGAACTGAGCATGTTGCATTGGGAGAGGCTAAATCCCTGACACACAACGTCACCTGTGGTGTCCCTCAAGGCTCAGTGCTTGGCCCCACCCTGTTTATTCTCTACATGCTCCCCTTGGGCCATTTCATCAGCCGGCATGGAGTTTCATTCCACTGCTATGCTGATGACACTCAACTCTACCTCAGGACAAACCCAACCACCTCGTTTGCCCTGCCATCATCCACTCTGACCACCTGCTTGGAGGAGATAAAGGCGTGGATGAAGCAAAACTTTCTCCAGCTAAACAGCTCCAAGACTGAAGCCATTTTAGTCGGCACTCCAAACCAGGTTTGGTCATCTGACATTACCAGCATCACCTTCTCCCGCCAAAATATTCCACTCTCAACATCAGCCACTAACCTGGGTGTTAAAATGGACTCTCATTTGACCTTTGAGGCTCACATCAAACATCTCTGCAAGACCTCCTTCTTCCACCTCAGGAACATCTCCAAACTCCAGTCCCACACTCGTTCCTGCAGATGCGGAAAAGCTTGTCCAGGCTTTTGTCTCCTCCAGGCTGGACTACTGCAATGCGCTCCTCACTGGGATCCCTGAGAAAAGCCTTCAGAAGTTGCAGTACATTCAGAACAGCGCTGCTAGGATCCTGTTGAGGGTACACAAACATGACCACATCACCCCCGTCCTCAAATCACTCCACTGGCTTCCTGTCTCACTCAGGATTGAGTACAAGGTCTCCCTCCTTACCCACCAGTGCATCTATGGTGAAGCTCCCCCCAACCTCAAGGAACTCCTCTCCCCACAGACCTCAACACGTACGCTCCGATCTGCCTCAGCATATCTCCTGAAACCTCCCAGAACCAAGCTCCATACAATGGGAGATCGGGCTTTCTGCTCAGCTGCTCCCAGACTGTGGAATGCTCTCCCCAACCACCTGAGGACACCACAGACTGTGGATGCTTTTAAACGTGGCCTTAAAACCCACCTTTTTAAGAGAGCTTTTGATTGAACTCTTGCTCTTTTCCTTACTGTTTTTATTTTTCATGCTCTTATGTGTTAAGCTTAATTTTGTTTGTTTTTTTAGAACTTACATGTTTTATCATGTAGTACTTTGAGATTTGCGCAAATATAAAGTGCAATACAAATTAAATGTATTATTATTATTATTATTATTATTATAAAAGATGTCCAGTGGAACATGTTTTCATATCTACAGACTTACTGATTTTTAAAGTCTATAAGTGTAAGCTATTTTTTGAGTTATCGGCTTTTATTTTGAAGCTTACTCAAGTAAGGGTTTTGGATAACCTATTTATTGAACTAAATCTTGATTATACACTACAGGGGGTTTCAAAGTTAGTGCTAGGCATGCATGCATATGCCTTTCTTGTGCCCTAGACAGCTGGGAACACAATTGTTGCAGCTGCCATTAGCTAACTAGCTTCTGTAAAATTACACAAAATAGCCTAGCACTCACTCCACAAGAAATAATAACACACCAAATGTTAAATTATGTATGCGGCCTTTGTATGTGTGCAGCCTTTCAAGTCAACAAAATATACCGAAATACATATACATATTTTAAAACTAACTCTAAAAACGTAAAACTCTATCAAAGCATCTGCATTAATAGAATACATTTACATTTACTCAATTGGCAGACGCTTTTATCCAAAGCGACTTACATTTGAGGAACAACTTACTTAAGTATCAACAGAGCATCAAATATGATCTACAACTGACAATACAAACTAGTAAGAGCAGCAAGAAGAACCACTGACTTGGGAGGGCTCAGGAAAGATGTAGTAGGACTGCTACAAAGGTTGAGTTTGAGTGTTTCAGAGAATTGGCTAGTTATAGCCGCCACTTTGCCTGTGAAGAAGGCAGCAAAGGTATCAGCAGACAGGTTTGTGGGTGGTGGAGGGGGAGGAGGATTTAGTAGCTTTAATTGCCTTCAAAATAAAAGCATGAGAGTGTCACTGTATGCCAGCACTCAAGCTGATTGGGTTATTGTGAGGAAAGCTTTCATTATAAAGGCTGCAATGCTGAAACAGAAATAGGGTACAAGCGCCTTTGCTTGATAATTTATCAATTGTGCAATGTCTCAGTTAATATCTGCCCATATATTTGCCATGATTTCAGTCGTCAAAAACACCAGTAGTGAGCACAGGCCATGCTACATCGTATATAGCCTACACCACCCCTGCTTCCAACTTCTTTGTGTGTTTGCTAAATGAGTGAGTGAAATGAGACATGAGCGACGGCAGATACAGGTGTTGTATCACAAGTTAACTTGAGCATTTACGGTGGCCAAAGCTGACTCCATGCTATGTCCGGGCGGAGTGTAACTCAGCCTAAACATCCAGACTGTTTCACTTACATATGACAAACTGTTCTCACATCAACTCGACGTCAGATAAACGATACATGATACAAATGTGGACTGGCACGCCAGTGTTGGTAATGATGTCAAAGATAGCAGAGTATAAGCGCCATCGATGGTACGAAGCTGTGTCACAGGTTAATCTGGGCGCTCTGCTGCAGCTAACAGCGTTTCCACTTAGCGGGCCATCTGAGCGTCAAACACCTCAGCCTGTTTCCCTATAAAAGTAAGAACACATTAAAACCGACTGTGGCACAAATGAGACAGACAAAATGAACATTTGGACGGTATATTTAGGTTTTGCAGTGACAGAATAGCAACACAGTCACCTTCATGAGCATGCTCAAATTCCTCGATTTGAACTAATCTGCAGGTGGGAGACGTCCCTGTAAATCATCGTGCAGCTAACAGTGTAGCCTGCAAACTCCATTCAGAAGCATTACGATACATTACGTAGATAAACAAAGTTATCGGAACGTATTTCCTGGTTTGCAGTCAATGGAACCTGAAGCCACGCCTACGACACATCTGGGACCATCACCAGTTAATTTTGCCACCAGTTAAACTGTCACACCGGACTATTAACTGTTAACATTTCCTACATACAATACCAAGAAAACATTAACGTTAACTTCCATGACATTTCAAAATTACCTTTTACACGCAAAGTGGAGCTGGAGATGAAATTTTTGCTCGTTCACAGCCAGCTCGTTCACATTCAGAGGAGATGGTTTATTTTGTTTTTTTTTATCAGTAGTCAAACTCCCGCTCCAAATAAAAATACTGACAATAGTTCTGTAAATTCACAGGCCCACTGACATTAAGAATGGAGAAGGGGGACATAACCAAATAACGTATGATAATTTGCCCTGACCTAATATTACAAAAACAAAACTCACACAAACCTGGTCAGTTTTAAATCTTCTGAGAAAAAGACGGCTCTTTAATCTCCCTAACTAAGCACTGGTTTCTAACAGTAGCTCATGAACATTAAGTTAGCAATTCAACAGAAATTCATAATGGTAATGTTATAACATTATGCTGCACATGATGAACGCAAGCTAACATTTAAAACTACTACTTTAAAAAATTACTTACCGCTGAAGTTGCAAATTCTTGTTTGACGTTCAGCTTAACAGTTTATCGTCCGTGGCAGTTGTTGGAGCAGAGATCAAAGTCCCATAATGCAATTCGAAACGTAAATAAACTGAAATACACCCGTAAATCATGTTCTATGGACAATTTCGGTAAAAAATATACAGTTATACAACTGTTAATAAACAGATATTTCTTAGAGTGTAGATCTATGTTTTTCCTGACTCCAAGTGCTCGCTCATATAGGAAATGTTGAGTCTCTGTAAATCATTTTACGAAGAGTAGCTTTAGGTCTGGATCTGCTCTAGCCTATGTCCAATGAGATAATAAACTGGCGCTATATGCTAAATAAAATAAGATTGAAGTGAATTAAAAATAACAATCTGGTACCAACTGGAAACAGACTCGTTTATTAGCAGAATTGTGCCGGAACGCCGCTCAGCTATGAGTTTAAGCCTTTTGCGCTCCAGCACTTCTAAAGCGCGCTCCGTCACAGCCAGGCCCGCCTTTAGGACTTTTGGACAGGGAGACAACATTTTCCAAACTGGGCCCCTCATCAACACCCAGTCCAGCACCACCTCGACCAACCCACCCTTAGTTCTTATACAAACACGGGCAATTTCAAAGAAGCTCTTGGCTGTTAGCCCAGTGACACAGATGGAGTCCCTAACAATCATTTCCAAATTCAGTGTTATAGACTCATCCAGAATACATATTCAATTACTCAGTATGATTAGCACAAAAAGTCATTACAGTTTTTCTTTCAAATTAGAAACATGCTTTGAAACATGCAAATTTTTTATGTTATTTTAACTTAAAACAAACATTGAAGTAATTACTGCAAAGCATTAAATCATACAATTATGACTGAACAAATATCTATCAAATTCAATCTTGAAGACGACATTAATCAAAGTATTGGTCAAATTATGTACTAAACTGAAATACTGTATGAGTATATGGCTGTGTCAGCTGAAATTATGATCATAATAATATAAACAGAGGTTTACCACATGTATAGCTTATTAACCTTATTTGCAGCTGTGATATTAAATAATTTTAATTCAGTTAAGAACTCCTGCATTTTAAGTCATGTGTTTCAGAAGGTTTCTGCTCATGTTCAAAACTTTCTGCACATTCAGAATCTCTCCCACATATCTGTGTTCTCTGACAGGTCCAGAAAAAAAGTTGTACTATTACAAAAATAACGTCATCATTTATGAGCATTTATAACATTTTTAAACAGTCTACCTGTCCTATACTCTGCCTTGCATAAGCCTGCGATGTTGCTCTGCTGATTTGGCTCATTCAGCCCATCTGCAGACACAGAACGGGGGTTACGTACTGTAACCCGGATTCTATGAGTATAGGCGCAGCCCTCTAAGGCTATCACTATTGGGTTTACCCCTTCCGCACGCCTGCACGGCACTGAGAATTTTAGTCTACACCCACCCACAGTGTGGGCCTCTCCTACGTCCGCAACTTGTACACAACGATGAAGTTCTGCCTTCGGCTCCCAAATGCCTTTTCGTCAGCACTGAGAACCAAGGTCCAGTGAGGCCTTCAACTAAGAGGGCTGCGGCAATACTCATAGAATCCGGGTTACAGTACGTAACCCCCATTCTATTTTGTATAGTTTTCGCCCTCTAAGGCTATCGCTATAGGGTTAGAGGCGAAGCAGGATGAGTCAGCACCTCACTGGGCCATACGATACCACCAAGCACACCTCACCTGCCCAGAGCCATAATGAGCCACCCAATCGCCCGCTGGCCGCAGCATAGGTGTCGGCGTGAGCTCAAGCACCGATGGCCTGGCATCGGAGGCCGAACGGTCGACCCATGCGTAAGTCGGGAAATTGGGTGGGAGGCCCCTCAGCTTACAGACACAGGCGGGGTCACAACAGCAACCGCATCAGCTGCGCACAAGGCAGGGCCACATAAGCAGCGGCCGCCCTGGTGGCCTTTTATAATATAATAATAAACTTTATTTATGCAGCACTTTCCTTAACAAGGTTACAAAGTGCTTTTCAGAAATACATACATAAAAACACAGGGATCATGAAACACCAGAAGATAAAATAAAGTTAAAATGTGTCTCTGCTATAATGTAAATATTTGTGTGTTACAGGTAAATGATGGTGTGTGTGTTAGTTCCTCTCGTCTTGACTGTCCTTCTGACTGAGACGTCTGCTTCAGGTAGGAAAAAAAGTAACATGGAGATTCCTGTCTGTCAAATGAAAACAATAATGACATTTCTTGTCTCCGCAGTGGGTTTGCTCATTATACTGAATAAATATGTCATTCAAATTGCTTTTTCAAACTTAATAATTAAATAACGTCTCAGCAGGGATGGAGCAGGTCTTTTCATGCCCACCTCGGTGGCTCCTGTTTGGGCAGAGATGCTTCGCTTTCTACCCTGTGTGGAGCTCCTGGAGCACTGCCGATGTAAACGGAAGATACAACACAGATAAATTTATAAAACAGAAGATTCAATATTACATGGCTTCAATGTGTGTGTGTGTGTGTGTGTGTGTGTGTGTGTGTGTGTGTGTGTGTGTGTGTTAGTTATTGTGCTCTCAGGCAGCTGGTAAACTGGCGTCGCTTCACACACCAGAGGAGAGGCAGTTTGTCCGTCTGCTAGCAAACACACACACACCTGTGTGGCTGGGTGGATACCAGGAAAGGCAGGTATGGTGTCTATGGTGTTAGCGTGCTGTGGTCTTGTTCTTATATCAGGACTTTATTTAAAAACACCTCTCCAGTGCAGGAGAAAGTACTTTGATGCTTTGTTAAAGTAAAACTCCCAAGTCCTACATTGAAAATGTTACTTAAAGGGGCTATATGTAGTTTTCAGTAGGCTCAAGCAGTGCGGTTTTAGATTGCAAAATCTACCTTCCAAAGAGTGTGCGTATGCTAGTGCACAAACTCATGACTGAGCCACACACTTGCACTAATGTATATTATCAGATGGTCAGACTGCAGGTCAAACTGAACTGATCTAAAGCTGATCTTTTTTCTCATATGTGTCTCAGATCTGATTTAGCAGTGTGAACAGCTAAAGTCACAAAGAATCTGATCTTTTCCAGTTTGGATTTCATAAGTTGTCCAAATAAGATACAGGTCAGATATTTTAAGATGCAACTGTCTGGAAGTCTGAAGTCTAGCTGGAGCTGTGATGAACATAAAAGCTCCACAAAAAGCCATAATTAAAAAATGTGCTCTCTTTCTCCTCATTATCATCTGCTCACAAACTCCATTTCTTCCTCCTGAAATCAACTTAAAAATAAAACCACAGACACTAACCATTGTGCCCTCCATGTTTACTTCCGTATAACAGCGTGTGACATAGTATTTTTCTTCTGCGCATGTGGGTCACTTTTAGCCTGGCCCAGTTCACACTCTAATATGGGCCACATTTTAAAAAAAAAAATAGGTAAACAATCAATAAAAATAATTGGATCAAGGCAATAAATCTGAATTGAGCTTTAAGGCCTTCAGTGTGAAAACAAAACTTAAAGAGGTCATATTATGATTTTTGGCTTTTTCCCTCTTACTGAGTTATACATATATATATATAGCAGGTCCTATATATGCATGTAACAGGTTTGCAAAGTGAAAAAGCCCAAAGTCCATCCCAAAGGGAGTTCCCATCTCCCACAGAAAGCTGTGCTCTGAACTGCCTGAAAACTGCTAGATTGTAGTCCAGCTGCTTCCCTTTTATCCCTGTGATGTCACAGCAAAATGCGCGTCAGAGAGTGACAAGTCATCCGCCTACCTGGGGAACATATAGACGGGTTTCATGTATATAAATACTGGATGTGCGCGCAGCCAGGGGGCAAAAGCGCTTTGGTAGCCAGTCAGAAGACTGTAGTCAACTGCTGTAATCAACGTAGATTACGCATTGTTTGTAAATTCTTGCTGACTTACTAATAAACTGCAATTTCAGAGTTGGATCTGTTTGTTTGTGTTTCATTTCACATATTAATATAACATGCACGATCGTGCTTCAGGTCAGCTAAACGAGACGTAATGTTGTTCAAGTGAGCTGCTAGCCATAGAGCTAAAGGAATAACGAAGGAGAAAGGCGTTCTTTCCACAGCACTGTCATTAGGCCTAACTTAACTGTGTTACACTCAGAGATGCAAAGAACACGGTCCCCCGTAAACGTTGTGAGACCAGCAAAAAGCTTTCAACCATGAAAACTTTGTATTGGAGCATCTGCTAAGAAACGTGAACCTTGTAGAAAGAAACTCAGGTGTTGTGCTGAATTCTATCTGCATGCCAAAAATTGCACGCACCTCGCGGCCGGTAACGGTCATTTATGCAGAGAAAAGAGGTGGATGCAAATCTCGGCAGGTAGCCTACAACATCTGTTCTGCTGAATTATGCATCTACCTCTCTTAAGGTCCTTTTCAGACACTTTGCTGCGCTCTTTGCTCAAACGCGGTGATCACCACATCCTTTAGCTGACTCTTAATTAATGCTACTTCTACTACTGTTAAAATATTAATGGCTCTAAACGTTCAAAAAATATATTCTTCAAATCATTTATCATCATTGATGAACCCCACAAAGGCAGGCGTGCAAAACTCAGCACAACACCAGCAGCTAACGTTACTGCCAGTGAAGCATCCACTCGGCTGGACAGAGTGACATTAATCAACGTTTTGTGTTTTGTAAAAACACTGAATTCTTCTCTCATAAATGCATGTGCAAAACAGTAACGTTAGTTCAAAAGTTGAAACGTTTGCTTGATTTTTTTTTTCATCTCAGACAGTGGCATTAAAAAATATCATATGCTTCATAAAACTCATTGATGCTGCATGAATATGTGATTAGTTTAAAAAGTCAGTGGAGACTTGCTTTGTTTTTTCTATTTCAGCCAGTGACATTAAGAAATCCAGTAAAGTGCATTAATTTCTAAAATGCGCTGCTGAAAAGGTTTCCCGTCACTTTTAAGGATGCGGTGGTTGAAAGTAATTAACGGAACGAGTAATTTGACTATTTAATTTTAATACCCACTAATAAGTAAAGTAATATTATTACTTTTTATATGAGTAAGTAAAAAGTAAATCATTACAATTTCTCTACAATTTCAACGCTGTAGCTAAATATGCTGTATAAACTGATGTGCTGCGAAGACAGAATGTTGCTTTCTGCCCCCTAGTTGCGCACGCATCTCGGTGATGACATTGCACAGAAACCCGTCGTCTATACAGCTGAACTGAAGCCGTGTTTACCAGCTTCTCACTGACCCGCCTTTCTCTGCCTCTGATAGGCTAGTAGTCCTTAACTAAGAACTGTATCACTGAAGATGCATCATTCCATAGCTAAAATGAAACCTTTAACACACAAAGTGAAAAGATGAGCTGATCCTCCAGCAGATCTTGCTGCGATCCCCATGACCGATGCTGCCGAGCCGCCTCAGCGACCGCGGGGCCTGTGCCACGGGGAGAGCGTATCTGGCCGTCCTCAGAAAAAAGCGCCATACGGGACCTCAGTACCCCCATGGGCAGGGCCTCGCAATGGTCACAAGCAGCTCCCTCGAGAGCTGCCGTGGCGTGCGGCAGGCCCAGACAAGCAACACACAGCTCATGTGAATCTCCTACCGTGAGAAAATGCGGACAGGGAGGCACACATCTGCGGAACTGGTTTGATTCTGAAGACATCACAACTTCTAGGTAGGTTCTCAGCCAAGGTTTATGCGGGAGCTTTTACTAACAACATACAGCCAACGTGCCTGCTGAATAGAGAAGGCTAATGTACCTATGTGCCGGCGTGCTTATATACGCCTACGGTTACGCCGTCACATGCTACCGTTCTCTCTAAGCCAATAGGATTGGAGTAGTTTTCATTCGCATTCAGCCCTGCCACGCCTAAAGGCGTTCCCATAGTGTCGTCACCGACGCAGTTCGAGTTCCCCTCGAAGGGGAACCTTTAACACAAAAAGTGATAAGACGAGCTGCAGCAATGTGCAGTACGACAAAAATATGGTGTTTTTTGAAAATGAAACCATGTAAACCTGTTCTGGTACAACCCCTAAATAAAATGATGAACCTGTAAATGAGTATAATACCACCTCTTTTTACAGATAATTACATTTATATTAGAATAACATAACATAAAAAAGTAAAAACATAATTAATTAATTAATTAATATAGACCAATAAAGTTATCATTATACAAATATACATACATGTATACAGGAAATAATTGTGCAGTGCATTTTGTGTTGTATTGGGAGAATGTACACAGCAGTAAAATAGTGATGACAATATGGTTTTCATCTTCACATTAAAAGGTAGCTAAAGTGGCACCTTAACAGTGCTTGTTTTGTCCAACCAACAGTTCAAATCTCAACATTATTAACAAAACATTTTATAATCTCTTCACATGTTTTGTGTGCAAAAATGTGAATTTGTAAAGTAACTAATAACTGAAGAACCTGTCTCCTTGTCTTTCTGTGTGAAGAACGGCTCTTGGTTTTGGAGCGACAACTCTCCCTTCAGCATGAGTGATTGGACCAATCAGAGGCAGGGAAATACCAGCGAGGGCAGGGCTTGCATGGAAATGGAACCAAAAAGTATAAGAAAAAACAAGGAATGAATGGATCAATGAAGTTTATAAATGTATTATTATTTTAAAATGAAAAAATAATGTGTTACGATTTTGTTGTTTTTTCATAAAACTTTAATATTCTTCTTTAACAAAATCTAAAAACTTAAACGAAATCCTTGTGTGTGTTTTAGTGTTCAGGTGGAAAGCTGCACAGCGCCCCCTGTGGAGAGCTCAGGTTCTACATCTGCTCCACCAAAGCCAGGTAGGCTAAAGCAGCGGTTCTCAAACTTTTCCACATCAGGGACCCCTAAACTAATAAAAATTAGACCACGGACCCCATTTGATAAGATTTTGTCCCAGTGTTCCCCATCTTTGCTTTTAGATCTTTTATTACAGTAGTGTATGAACCCCATGACCAAAATAGTCATACAGTCTGTCACTGTAGTACTTATGGATAGAATTATAACAAAAATAAACTATTACCCTTTTTGCCCGGGACTCCCTAGAACGTCCTTTGAGAACCACTGGGCGAAAACAATGTTAGAGGAAGTGTTCAGGTTACTTACTTTAAGTGACACAAATTCTGTTGAGTATCACATTAAAAATCAGCTTCACTGCCAAGTAGGTTTACATGAAAAGACAAACAGATGTGGAGCAGTGGCACCTGCTCACTCTAGATCAGCTTCCAGTTAAACCTTTAAACTGCAAATGTATGAAAATAAAATGCAAAGTCCTGATGTGTGATGATTGATCACGTGTGTTTGAACCTTGAAACAGCTCATTACTCTTTTTTTTTTTAATTATCTACTCATCTTGAATATCTCCTCTGTTTGTCTCCAGCTCCTCTTCTGAAGTCCTTCCCAGCGACAGGAAACCAGGTAACAGTTTACTGGTTGTTGTAGCATCCCAGTACGTCTGGCAAAGAAATTACTGTTGGACCGTGTCTGACGTTGGAAATAAAAGTGTGACAAAACAGTCACATATTAAAGTCCACTTGCTGCCTTTTTACAGATCTTTCTCACTGGCAACTTTTACCAGTCACTAGCTGCAGGAAAGACTAAACTCTCGAAAAACCTCTTAATATAACGCAGGACTATCAAACATCACATAGCAATAACAATTCGATTTTTTCCCTCTGTCTCTCAGGAATCATTCATGGTCTGAGACTGTTTGATGTTTTGTGGGGCAGCAGCGACTTGCTGGCGGAGGAGATTCCCCGCTTTTCCTCCTTCCTCAAGGCGCTCTGGTCTGGTCAGCTGACGCAGCGCTGCTACAACAACTTCATCCAGCAGGAGGCGCTCTATCTGCACAGAGTCAGCAGCACACTGGAGGTCAGAGGTTTTGATTTGCCTGGATTTTACCTTTTCATCTCGCTGCCTTTCTTTACTAAACTCTGATCCTCTGTGATTTTCTCTCCAGCAGTTTCTCTCCAATTTCCCTCCTCTGCTTCAGCCTTTGGTAGTGCCGTCTGTATGTTTCCACAACTGTCATACGACAACTTTGAAATACACTTCATCTGACTCTCTCTTCCATCGTACCCTCTGTTCTGTTAAAACAAAAAAGTTTTATGTGCTGAAGCCCGTCAGGCCGAACGAGAATCAGATTGAATTCAGGCAAAAACTTAATCAACATCAAAAAGGCATTTGAGGCATTGAGAGACCTCCGCTTTGTTTTGGATATACTGTATAAAGCGACCCAGATTTGGCTGTTCATCCTATTGGGGAGGTGAACTAACATCACTGCAAAGCATGTTAAATTACTTCACCAGCTAAAGCAATCCACATTACTATCCTGCGTACTGTGGAGCGATTTGTTTAGACCAGCCTATAATGATGCAAGGCAGGGGCAGCCAGGTACGTTAGTATGGATCTGCCACTGTTTACTTCGTAACATTCAATTTATATTTTTTGTTGTTTTACAGATACACAGCTTCTCCACTCAGTCTCAGTCGCTGTAACTTACATGACAACCATAATATACAATAATGCAACATAATGGCACAGGACAACACCACAGTGAAAGACCTATTCACTACAGTAACATCATTTACTGCAGTCTAAATTATATAATTATATAAAATTATATATTATAATTATATAAAATTTATAATATTCACTCTGCAGTGGGAGTTTACCTGAGTTACCCGGATGTTGTGTGAAACTATCTCCTGGTGTGTTGGACTTTGTTTTGGCTCACTTGTTAGTTCACGTACACGCACGAGGAAGAGGTAGCGGTTGTAATGTGAAACCACTGGAGGTCACTGAAAACTATAGCCCCTTTTAAGTAAGTAACTTTCTAAATGCACTTTTTCTCACCAGATACCTACTAAACTCTGTGTTAGATGAGAAACTGAGTCATCCCAAACATATCTTGTAGCTTGGGTTCTGCTCATGGTGCAGGAGAAGCTGATCTACATTTCCTCATGTGGAACCTTGATTGTGGAACATGATTTGAGTGACTTGGTATTTGCTCTCTGCTGTAAATGTGATTGTATTTCCCAGTCTGAGGTGAACTGTTGTGAATGGGCGGTGACGTATGAGTCTTGTTTGTTCCTGCAGACCCTGATGTGTAGTTTACAGGAAGCAGATGAGAACACAAGATCACTGCTGCTGGACACACTGAAACACTACAGCAGCAGAAACCAGGTGAAAAAGACAGGCTGTGTTTACAAAGAGCATTTTTGGTTGCTAATAAGGATAAGTAAGCCCGATCAGATTAGAAATGCCTCATATAAGAACCTCGATCAGAATAAATCAGAAACAGAAACGGCAAGAAGTTTTACACATACAAGGAATTTGTTTTGGTGACTAGGTGTGCACCAACAATAAACATACACCTATATAAATATAAAGCAATATGCTAAATATATGAAATTGGCAGAATGTGAACAAAATGTTGTTTAGTTGTTCATTGTCTCCTCCTCCAGAGCCCCCTCACTTCACCTCCCCCACAGTGGCTCCACTTCGCCCTGCAGTCTTTCCACTCTGTGGTTTTGGAGGAGCCGATCTATTGGCTGGTTGCCCTGTCGGCCCGGGCCTGCCTCCGTGACTTCCTGGCTGAGCTCAAGCCTGGTTCCACGCAGGTGTCTGGGTCTGAGGATAAAGCCGGCAGCATCTACCAGCAGTGGAGTGAAGATAGTCTGAAGGAGGTCGCCTGGATTCGCAGGTACAGGGACGTGCACAGACATTTAATGGGGCAGTGGCTCAAGTGAAAGATTGGGCACTAATCATAATTGTTTAAAGTGGTCATATTATGCTCATTTTCAGGTTCATAATCTTATTTAGCAGTTGTACCAGAACAGGTTTACATGGTTTAATTTTCAAAAAACAACACATTTTTTCATACTGCAAATTGCTGCAGCTCCTCTTTTCACCCTATGTGTTGAAGGCTTCATTTTAGCTATGGAGTAATACATCATGCCTGTACAAGGTCTTTGTTGGGAGTTGCACATGTGCAGTTCCTAGTAAAGGACTACTAGCCAATCAGATGCAGTGTAGGGCGGGTCGTGAGAAGCCGGTAAACAGCTTCGGTTCAGCTGTATATCTTCCCCTTACCAGTTTAGCAACAATCCAATCCAGTCCCTGTCAGTCCAAAGCGAGAGCTGGATACAGATTCTTGGCAGTAAGTCAGACTCATTCCAGGTGAGGGTTGGCCTCGCCCAGGGCTGCACTTTCTCACCAATCCTGTTTGTGATATACATGGACAGGATATCGAGTCGTTGTAGTCCTCGGTGAGGAAGGGCTGCAGTTTGGTGGGCTCAGAATCTCGTCGCTGCTTTTGCCTGATGGCATCATCAGTCTAAGACCTTCAGCACTTACTGGAACGGTTTGCAGCCAGAGTGTGAAGCGGCTGGGATGAGGATTAGCACCTCCAAATCTGAGGCCATGGTTCTTGGCAGGAAACAGATGGAGTGCTCACTCTAGGTAGGAAATGAAGCCTTACCCCAAGGTGTGGAGTTGGTGTGAAGTACCTCAGGGTCTTGTTCACAAGGGAGGGGACAATGGAGCGGGAGACTGGCCAGAGAATCGGAGCAGCAGGGACAGAACTGCATTTGCTCTACTGCACCGTTGTGACGAAAGCAGGTGTGAGCTGGAAGGCAACACTCTCGCTTAATGGTCATGAAGGCTCGATCATGAAAGAAATAGATCAAGTGGCAAGTTGTAAAAATGGGTTTCCTCAGGAAGGTGGCTGGTGTCTCCCTTAGAGATAGGGTGTGAAGCGAAGTAATCCGTGAGGAACTCAGAGTAGAGCCGCTGCTTCTGTGCATCAAAAGGAGCCAGGACACCCCCTGGAAGCCTCCATAGGGAGGTTTATCAGGCACGTCCAACTGGGAGGAGGCATCATGGGAAGACCCAGGACTAGGTTGAGAGATGACATCTCCACACTGGCCTTGGAACGCTTCAGGATCCCCCAGTCAGAGCGGGTTAATGTGGCTTGGGAAAGGTCGGGAGGTTTGGGGTCGCCTGCTGGAGCTGCTGTCCCCATAATCCCGACTCTGGATAAGTGATGAAAGATGGATGGATGGGTGGTGCTTTATACTAAGCTAAGCTAAGATGCTGCTGGCTACTGCTCTATATTTACATATAGTGTTATCAGTCTTTTCATCCAACTCTCACCAGAAAGTGCGGTAGTATTTTGTAGGACATCCTGGTATTACAGTTACTCTACTTTGAGTGGCAGATTTCTAGTTTTGGTCTCTTTGATTTCAGCAGCTTCACAGAAGATCATCCCATGCACATGAGTCCCTCCTGACCTGAGGTCCCATGAGGCCCCAGATCTGTGAGCCAATGGGGTTTGAGCATGAGTTAGATAAAAGAAATTAGGTAGTTGTTTTCTGTTGTCCTGATCATTTCTACTGTGTCTATTTGTGTGTGTGTGTGTGTGTGTGTGTGTGTGTGTGTGTGTGTGTGTGTGTGTGTGTGTGTGTGTGAGACAGGTACATGAAGGTGTTGGAGAAATACCAGGATCAGATAGACGTGTTTACAGCCATAAACATCTTCAGACAACACATGATGAACCAGAAGAGTTTCTACAAGGCTGCGTAAGAACCTATGAATCTGAGGATGTATCCAACCCGTTCTCATACCAGGACGTCACTCAGGGCCGCTATGACAAGATGCTTTAACGTTGTTTTTGAATTAGCAAGAATAACTATACAAGGTCTGGTTAGACTTTCAAAATAAAATTTGTGGTTAACATGAAACGTCGCAGTTTGGTTAGGTTTTGGCACCAAAAGTACTTGGTTAGGTGTAGGAAAAGATCATGGTTTGGCTTAAAATAACTGTTACTAACTGTTACAAAGTGTTGATGTAGCCTGCAAGAAAGGATGTGACGGTAAAAAGCAAATGTGGGGAGATTTGTTTATATTAGCCTACAGTGATGCAAGGCAGGGCAGTCAGCTATCGCTAAGTAGTTCAGACCTACCGCTCTTTGTTTCAAATTGTTCAGTATAGATTTATTGTGGTCTACTGATAGATACACAGTTTCCCTGCCGTTCCAGTCATGGACGCCATAAAGGGGGGGAAAGTTAGAACAATTCCAAGGACCCCTGATTGATAGGGGCCCCCAAAAATAACTACAAACTAATATCAAATTATAATAAATTATATAAACTATCGTCATTGAGTATACAGATATATTTCTAATATAATAATAAAATGAATGATGTTTGTTTTTGCTTGTTTTTGACAGTAAAAGTTAGAAAACCCCATTGACAAAAAAGTAAACCTCCATATTGACCCACCACCCCCCTGTACATGAAATGGTTTGGTCCTGCCTCAGCACACCGATCACTGAAGGTGTTTCATTGCAGTCAGTAGATGGGGCAGAAACACAGTAATCACAATGTTGCCTAGTGAACCAAAATCTGGTTTTCAAACAAGGAAAGATAGGAAAGACAAAGGAAAGGATGTAAATCTGTAACCCAGTTTTTCACCAAGAAAAGTGGGCAGCCTTTAGTCTGTGGTGGTTTTAAACTGTTGGCTTACTGTGCACAGTGACATAAGCTAGCTAGCTACAGACTAGTGTTAGCCTACATTTCAGCAACATTAAATCAGTGCAGGGAAAAGTTTAACAAGATATTCATATTAAATGATTGTCCCTGCCCCTTTTATCAGACTAACAACAGATGAGTCAACATCAGCCCAGTCTCCCCATAACTGTAGCCTCCCTGTCCCAGTGAAAAAGGTGAGCAGCATGGTGTTAATGAGTTAGCATCATTCCAGGGAGGCTGTGGAGATTTCTCTGTCTCTCTTGCTCTTCTTACCAGAACAAAAAAAGACAATGAAATATTTCTTAATGACAGAAATTCAAACAAATTATTTTCTCACATAATGATCATTATGAAATAAATAAAATAAAAAAACACATTCCTGTCTGTACTGGATGCTGGACAGCAGCTTACCTCAGCCTCCATGTAAGTTACAGACTATATTAAAATAATCCAGTTTGATATGTTAATTTAGATTGAATTATGGCTGTTAATGACATCTATAGATAGAGACTTTATTACTCCTATCATAAAGGGCAATTTATTTGAGAAGCAAACTGAACTGCATCCTGTATGACTTGCATGTACAAATCACCAGAAGTAAATATTGTGCTAGTACTAATATTGAACTACAAGAAGCCAGACACTTGCAAGCCTTTAATCAGAGTTATGTAAAGATTTTGATGGGATAGTTAAGTCCTAGAGAAGTGGTGACAACAGCTGTGCAGAGGGAGTCCAATTAGATTTTTTTGTCATGGGGCCAAAAATTCCTGGTGGCCCCCCTGGTTCCAGTTATGGAACTAACATGACCCACATAGTATACAATAGGCTACTGCAACACAATGGTGACAACAACACAGAGGAAGAGCCATCCACTAACATTACAGTAAAGGTACCAGCCTAACTGTTATAAAGTGTGACAACAGTCTCATAATATTCAGTTTAACTCACTAACCATTCATTATCATCCAATACATAACTGTGCTCACATTGCTGAGCCTCCAGGGAAAGATAAACAAATAGTAATGTTACTTACTTAAAAGCAGCAAGCGAGCTAACGCTGAAGCTGATAAAAATATTACTGTACTGTTACAGTAGGAGTTTACCTGAGCTTCCAACATGTTGTAGATAGGGCTGGGTATCGAGTTCAATACTTTTTAGGCACCAACTGAATTGCTTCAAAACCACCGAGTATCAAAAAATGCCTTGTCTTTCGTACCAAAGTTCGATACCTAAAGGTTCTTGTTAACGCCAATGAGCCAATCAGCATGCAGCATGCAGCATTCTAGATGTGCCCACATCTAAAAGTGATTGTAATTGGCTGTGGTGATGAAAACATTAGCTCATGCCGGTTACGCACAGAGACGTGGCTCGTGGATATAAAAGACGTGGAGAAAATGAAAAGTGTGGCTTGATGCAACATTGCACATGCAATATTTCTGACGTAAGATAATTGCTGTCAAGAGCGGCGACACGACAAACCTGGTGAAGAATAAACTTAAGAGCAGACAGTCGCTCCGTCTTTGCTGCAACAAGACAGAGCCGGTGGATCATCGTCTCAGCGCTCTGCTGCCACTGAGCCTGCTTCAACATGTCCACCGTACGAGCAGCGTTGGGCAGCAGCTTCGCTACAAGCAGCACCGTTACTAGTTTAACTACATTTCTCAGTAGCTTGGTGGCAGCGTCGCTGTTTTCTGAATCAAGTCAAAGCTCTTTTATTGACAGAGTAGCGCGGTAGCTTCCACACACGCTACATTTTCCAAGTGTTTCTGAAGGATCAGTTAAGTAACGCCACCGCCACACACGGACCTGTATGTGCAGCCGGACCGGCAGAAGTGCTTCAGTGTGATAGTGACATCACGTAGGTTGCCAGAGCACAAATTCACATATAAACAATAAAAAATATAAATTTAAACTATAAACTATTATATAAACTATTAATGATAATAATGTGTTAATTAAGTTACTTTATACAAACAACAAAAATAATAGACAATGGTTCTCCGTTTGTTGAGAAAATATACAAATTTTATAGCAATAAAATTGGTATCAAGCAAGTATCGCTCAGGAACTGTATCAGAGTTGAGGTATCGATATCGGTACCAATATCGAAAATCTTTGAACGATACCCAGCCCTAGTTGTAGATTTCTCCCTGTCTGTCTATAGCCACTGTCATGCTGCCTTTTTTTCCAGGGGAACTGTGCAAATATGTGGCTCGCTGCGCTGCATGAGCCAGTGTTGATCTGCCTATGAGCAGGGAACGTTGAAGTAACAGAGGCTGAATATGTCTGTTTGAAAAGCCACAGCTGACATGTAGGTGTTACCGCGTTTATTGCAGGATCTCTGTTTGAAAGTGGTTGTGTTTGGGATTATATTCGCTCATGAGTTCAAACGAGCGCACGTACGAGCACACACCTGTTTGCAAGCTTACAACCGCAATGCTAGTGGCCGCTGAAAACTACATAATGCCCCTTTAATATTAATTTTTTGTTTCACACGTGAAACAAACACCGGCCTCCAGGTTCAAAGTCCAGTTTCTGACTCACCCATCCACCACAACACCTTCTTATTCGGACTGTTCTGTTATTTGTAGTAGTACTTCTAGTGTTAAACAATGTTGCTAAAGGGCTTCCCAGTGTGTTCTATTATGACACAGAAGGGTGCCATGTGCGTTGGTACCAGGCGCCAGCAGACGGGAAAAAAGCATTGGTATTTGACGCTCAGGGAATGAGAAAATGTATCTATAGAACTGAACAATTTTGAAAAAAATATCTAATTGCAATTATTTTGACTAATAATGTAATTGCGATATCATTTGCGATACTGGGGGAGTGATCATTTTATTCTCATTTTCATTGAAAAACATATGGTGTGAATTATGGTGTGATTTTTGTGGGAATCTGTACCAAACAAAGATGTTTTCGTAAGTCTCTTAGAACATAATATGCAGGCTGGGGCACCTCTGCAGCACGACAATATTTCATTTAAAGCGTTGTTATACTGACAAATATATCAACTTTAACAAATATTGCACCACCCTACTGCAAATGTAAATTTGGATTAATTACACAGCCCTATTGATCAGTGTGGGTCTTTAACATGTGTTTTTCTGCTGCAGAGACTGTGATGTAGGGGATTAAAAATTACGAAGAGGAGGAGTGTGGGCTCGCTGGTGAAGGTGAGTCACTACATCTGAAATTGCGTTTTCTTATTTATTTTTTACAGTTCTACTAATAATGTATGAGATTACTGCATATTTAGCAGAAGTTGTAACAGTATTAATAATAATGCTTGTACTACTAGTAGTTAAGGCAGCAGTACAAGTTCTTGTACATTAGAAATATAGTTCCAGTGGTAGTAGTGGAAGTACCAGTTAGTAATATAACTACAGTAGAAGTGCATGTATGATTGATACTGGCAGCAGCAGTTGTAGTAAAAGTAGTGGGGTCCTATTAATAGTGGCTGTAGCAGTAGCAAGAGTAGTTACGGCAATGGTACTATAATAGTAATTTTAAAAGGTCAGTAGCAGTAAAAATGATATTAGAAGGTGGTTATAATACAGGTACTAAAGTATTGGTGGTAGTAGTATAAGTTTAAGAAGTATTAATAATAGTAATACTAGTAAAGCAGTCACAGTTATAATAGTACAAGTAAAGTATTGGTGGGAGTAACTTTAAGAAATGATAGCAGTACAAGTAATTACTAACAGTAGTAGTAGTAATACATGTATAAACACTGCAAAAAAAATTTAACAAGCCATTTATTTAGATTTTCTTATTTATTTTTATAATCCGGCTAACAGGACATTAGATAACTCCTCTCATCTCCAACTCAATCTATTTATTTTATTTAGGATTTTCCCAGACAAACAAACAGACACCCTCTCCAATGCATCAAGGAAATGACTTCTCTTCTACAGTAGTTACGATAGATCATGCCAAGAGTGACATGGGGGAAGAGTCGTTTTTCTAAAGCGCTCTACTCCCTGTTGGCACCTGCAGTCCCAATTACACAATCATTCAAATTACTTGCAAACTACATCCTAAAAACCCTGGTTATCATTTGTTGTATTGAAAGATAAGATTAGCTTGTTTACTATTTTTACTATATCTTACTATACTATATATGTTTACTATACTATATCCAATATGTTGCTGTTCTTGTACTAGATGGATATTCTGGATAAGAATGTGTCTGTAAAAAAAAATGAACAGACTGACAATTCATTTCCTCTTGGGTGTGTCTCTTTGCCCAGTGTCCCAGTGTCCCTGCCCTGGTTTCAGTTCAGTCACAGTTTGTTTGAAGATAACGCCACTTGAATGAGTGACTTTGTGAAGAACCACCAGACACCTCGACATCCATATTATTGTCCTTTATAAATTTTGCTGCAGCTCGGGCAGATTTTCTAAAAAAACAAAAAAAACAAACACCATGTAGGGTGGTGTGGGGTAAGACGCCTCCCCTAAGCTCAATGTCTATTTGATAACACATAAAATAATATTTTATAGGGTTTTTTTGTATCTTGGAGATGGCCATGCTTAGAGTAACACATAATATAAAGTAAAATAAATACCTACAGTTGACAAGTTAATTAATCAAATGTAAATTTTAGGTGAAAGGCATTTTCCCCAGCTAGTGGGGCAAGATGCCCCCCTAAGCTTAATGTCTATTTTGTGACACATTAAAGAACATTTTTTGATTTTTTTGTAACTTTAAGAAGGCTTTGAATCAGCGCACCTGACCTGCATTCCTCAATCACCGCTGCTTAAAAGGGAGGCTCAGACATCCAGTCCTCGCTGGATTGTTGAATCTTCACGTGTATGTCGTGTCAGTTCTAGCCAACCTTTGACTAGACTTGAACCTTGTGAATTGTTGCATCTGGTTAACCTTTGTGTCTCTGTCTCTCCCAGAAGACTTCCACCGCCTCAGCAATCGACTGCCTGTAAGCACTCGGTTCCGCCTGCAGCCTGAACACTTCCCAGCTCACGGATTTTCCCTACAACCCCGGACCTGGAGAGAGCCCTAGCCTCGAGATCTCTGACTTCCCTTGCTGATTCTCTTTGAATAAACTGTCTAACTTAGATCTGTGTTTGGGTCTTCTCTGCCTGAAATCTGACACCTATGTTGTAGAAATAAACTTGTCTTGCCTTATGTTATTAGTTTTCTTATAATTTATTTCTCAGACTTTTATATTGTGAAGTTGCTGGAACTTCATTAGCAGAAAGTCTTAAGACTGTTTAGTTTTAAATCCAGGTTGAAAGCACCATGCTCCATCTTATTATTTTTCTGCAGTAAATGTTACTCAGCTGCCATGGTGGTTCCCCATATCAAATTCACTGCAACTTTATTTATTGTCTATTCTTTGGGAGGGACAACAGTTGTTAGAAAAAACAATTTAGATAAAACAAGAGAGGTTTTTTTGAAACCTCTAGTTTTATAGTTGGTCTTTATTTTCCCATTTCTGTAGTTCATATTTTATTTCCCTTTCCTCGCCACCCCAGTTTTTATTACTTATTTTTACGCCTAAAATCTTCATGTCATTTCTATCCTGAACTTTAATAACAGGCCATCTGTCATTCCTTCCAAATCAGACTCCTTTTGTTTTGTTGTGGTTTAAGTTTGGTTCTGGATCTTGATCTTGAACAGTAACATCATCAGGATATGCCAAAACAACCACCCATTACTAGTTCTGGTGCTACTCAACCTGTCAAAATCCTTGATTCTCTTCAATAATGAATATTCATCACAAAAATATAAAGGGAAACTTTGTTTGACACGTCTCTTAAATTAGATTTTTTTTTCTGTTAAAATGCCATTCATATTGACCTGAACTGTTTATTGTGCATGTAACAACTAAACTTCCTCAATAACATCATCCTCAAACCCATAAGCTTTAACACCTCCCACAGATATTCCTGAGATATAAAATTAAAGGTTTTCTTTTGGCCAAGACAATAATCTTCCCTTGATAACAAATGCCTGTTATTTTTAAAGCATTTTTTCCAAGGTATTATTTAGTCTGTCGTTACTATTTTTGCAACAATGTTATAGTCTTTATACATAAGTGTGACATGTTTGGTAAAACTCAGTATAAAGTCCCTCAGGACTGGTGACTTACCTTTGTTTCCTTCTAGGATTGCATTAAGGTTAAAAAACAAAATCAGTAATACTCAACATCCTTCAACATCTGTTAGACGATGCTGAGGATGTGTTATGAGTCTGTGGTGGCCAGTGGCATTCTGTTTGTTGTTGTATGTTTGGGCAGTGGGTGGTTGTGGGGATGGAGCTGGACAAGTCTGTGGTTTCAAAGAGGAGGATGCTGTCCAAGCTAAGTGCCATCTTGGACAAAGCCTTCCACCCACATCATGACGTGCTGGTCAGACACAGGAGTATTTTCAGTGCAAGGTCTCATCCCTCCTAAATGCGCAATAGAAAGTCATTCCTGCCTGCCTGACCATCAAACTATTTAACTCCTCCCTCATAGTGTCAGACAGCCTAATTCTTTAGTCATTAGTGGTCCTAGAAAGTGCAATACTCATACTATGATACAATACTAATGTGCAATATTCTGGTTTATTATGTCCCAATGCTGCCATTTTTAAGGATTGAAATCCATTACAGCTCAACAATATCAGTAGACACTTCTTTCACAAAGGCTACTGTAGAGTACTGTACATATTTCCTAACTCTTATTTCTTTTATTTTTTCTATTTTCTGTTCTTACATATCTTTAATGCATTGTTTAGCAATGTGTGCAACTGGAACACAATAGTATCCCCTCAGGGATCGATAAACAATTTCAGATTCTGAACAGCAGTGAAAAATATGAAGATACAATAAACACAGAGCCTGCACTGCGTAGAGACAAAAGAGACTAGCTCTTAAGACACAGAATGAACAAATCCAACAAAGAGCATGACAACACAGTGTTTGGCCAGGAGTAAGACAATCTCCTCAAGTTGTTGCTCTAGTATTTAGGCTGTTTTTTAATATGAAGGAGCCATATTGTGGAATACCTTGAAAACGACACAGCTTATTGTATTTAACCATGCTTTCACAGTTTAGTAAATTGTGTTTTTTCACAATTTAGCATTCTTAGACCATCAGCGTTGTGACAGCAACTTTTACAAACCAAACAAGTGGTTGATTAAGAAAATAAATGAATATAAAAAAATAAATAAATCAGCAGATTCAACCATAATGAAAATAATCATTAGTTGCAGTCTGAGACAAAGTAGTTAAAAATTCTAATGATATATTGTATAATAGTATAACAGGGTATTCTTACTTGTATCTTTACTTCTTTCCCTAGGTATTTGCCCTATTGATGTGATATGTGATATGAGCTCTTACTAGTATGTATTGTCAGTTGTAGATCTGTACTTGATGCTCTGTTGATCAAATGTAAGTCGCTTTGGATAAAGGGTCTGCCAAATGAGTAAATGTAAATGTATCAGAGTATTTTACAGTGCGGTATTTGTACTTTTACTTAAGAAAAGGATCTGAATCAAACTTCTTAGTCCAGCATAATAAAACAGTTTTCCCTTACATGTCATCACGCAGACAGCAGTCTCTGTCTCCCCCTGCGGGCCAATATGTGCCACTGCGCTCTGTACACAGTTTAAAGTACACAGGACTGCTGCAATATTTGACCTAGTGCTACTGATACTACTGTCTACTAGTATATTACTCTAATATTGCTGCAACCACTACTACCAATACTTTTACTACCTCTACCTATAATAACTATCACGACTTCTCTCACTACTGATACTACTAACTACTGCTAATCCTAGTATCAGCTCCACACCTTTTACTACAACTGTACTCATACATCAATCAATTTCAATCAATTTTATTTAAAGTGCAGAATCACCGTGCAGCATGGTCTCAATATACTTTACAATCAAAAAGAATACATAGACAAACATACAGCAAACAATTAAATTAATACAATTTAAAAGGAAACAACCAAATTAAAACATCAATGTTAAAAGGCTGTTTAAAAGATGATGGACCTGACTATGTTCTAGGGTAGACTAATAGGTATAGGGCAAAAGACAAGATAAAGCAACCACATTTAAAAATACAAATTAAAATGATGCTAAAAGGTGTTGGATCTGACACAAGTTCTAGGGTACATAAGGGTACATAAGTACATAAGGGTAGCTTTTCAATCTTGATTTAAAGCTATCCAGTGAGCGTGCTTCTTTAACATGTAACTGAAGGCCATTCCAGAGATAAGGAGCACTGTAGGCAAATGCTCGTAAGTCAGCTGATTTTTTTTGGCAAATGACGGAATAACCAGGGCGCCAGTATCAAGAAAGCAAAGAGGGCGTGCCAGTGTAATTAGGTCAGACAGGTAAGATGGTGCAAGTCTATGCAAAGGCTGAAAGAGGAACCTTAAAATCAGCTCCAGCTTGCACTGGTAACCTGTGAAAAGAGGCCAGAATGGGTCATATGGTCAAGGATAGCGCAACATTCTGAACAAGCTGAAGACTTTAGCACAACTAGAGAGCCAGACTATAATCTAGCCTGGAAGATAGAAATGTATGGATTACGACAATGGTGTAATTATCGACAGTGCAATGCACCAGGGCTCAAGTGATTACAAGGGCCCATGAAGGAAAGTGACAACTGCCACGTGGATCGTGATCATATGGCCTCATCCATTCATTCATACGGTGCTGGCATAATAAGTTGCTGTGCTATTCTTGATATATGTTCTGTGGTTATTGACATAATTGGCATAATAAGTTGCTGTGCTATTCTTGATATATGTTCTGTGGTTATTGACATACTGTGTCAGCTATGTTGTGTTGATTAGCTGCTGAAGACTGGCTAAAGCTATTTTGGTTGTTTGGCAGTCGGAGACAGCAGGTTTGAGTCAAGGGCAGGTTTTAAGGCTGCTGTCGTGGTGTCAATGCTGCAGGTTTGCAATTGCGTGGAGTCATTGTGTGTCTGTATGCCCATCTGTAGGCCTACACAAACTGCTTTTTGGGGTGAGGGGCACATGAAAAATATTTGCATCGGGCCAATGACAGTTATGTTACACAACTGCTTCAGCGTCATGCAATGATAGAGGTCAGATTATGGCAATGTTACACAGGTGAAAAAATGCTTTTGGTAATAGCCTTGATATTTGACTGGAATGTCAGACAAGAATCAAAAATACCTCTAAGGTTTTTTGATAGTTGAACTTTCAGAAATCATTACAGCCGTCAATGTTAACCATCAAATTCTTGTACAGATGCTCATGTTTGGCTGGTCCAACAACTAATAGCTCCTTTTTAACAGCATTTAGCAGCAAAATGTTCATATCCATCTAATTTTTTTTAAATTTAGTAGTTGGGAAAAGTAATTTGGCTTCACGGGTACATATAGTTGTGTATTGTCAATGTAGCAATGAAAATTAACACCAACAAGTCCTCCAACCTAAACAACATAGGTTGTTTTATTGATGCCTACCAAAACGACACATATGAGCGCTTACTAAATTCATGTCCTTACCAGTGGTGTTTATCCATGCTTTCCAAAACTACTCAGTGTTTACTATAAGTCACATGACCTACATCACATGACATGGTCGATGTTGTGAAAAAGTCACATTTTGGTTAGATTTAGGCAACAAAAACTACTTGGTTAGGAAAACACTGTGGTTTGGGTTAAAGTTAGTAAATTCTGTACGTTGACAGAAGTCATGGAATTCACACAATGAAAGTCAATAACGCTATTTAAGTTTAAACTGAAAATAACTTAACATGGGACTCATATGCCATTCTCCTGAGTGAGTCTGGGACTTTACCCATCACCCTATCTTGCTTCTGTTGTACGGCCACTAGAGGTCGCTACCAAAAAAAATGTTATTATGGGTCTTAATAATGTGCTGCACAAATTACCTATATTGTCATTTTTCTGGTGAGGACAGTCTTATTATGTCACCAAGGTGAAGCATGTAAATAGAAAAAAGCAGCGTACCAAGGCCCGATCCCTGGGGTACACCAAACTTTGCTTCATAAGATTCATAGGTTGCATTGTTGTAGCTAACACGTTGAGTTCTGTTTGATAAATATGAGTGAAACTATGAAAGCACTGTCCCCTGAATACCAATATGCTTCTGCTGGTGGCGTAGAAGTATGCTGTGGTCCACGGTGTCAAAAGCTGCACTCATGTCAAGAAGCAGCAACAATTAGGTACAAATACTACTTCTGTTTATGCATGCATCAATGCTTGTACAAATACTATAACTGTTTATGTAGTACAAATAATATATTAGTAGTAATAATAGTAATCCTAATAACAGTTCTATTGCTTACTATTACTACTATTACCACTACCTTTTACATTTTTTACTACTACCACATATGCTTTAGTACCCCTGTTATAACTATCACTTCTTTTACACTCATGTCTTTTACTGCAGCTGTACACATGCATATTACTATTTGTCGTACTACGTCTTTTACTGGTACTACTGATACTAGTGTCACGGATATATAATATTTCTTAGGGGGCTTAATTTGATGTAACAGGGAAAGGTAAGACAGGTCTAGATTGGAGTTATTAGCTGACCCCACAAGTGTTCACTGTACTTCTAGCTCTAGTTCTTTCTTTCTCTCATGTAGCCTAAAGCTTGATTTCTACTTGTGCGTCTGTGTCTCTCTCGTTCTGCAATTACACCACCAAACGCTAGTTGGCGCTACAGTGTCCACTGTGTTGACTTTTGCCGGCCAAGCAGGCTAACAGTGTAGGTGTACAGGGCTACTCAGAGGCTACGCCATTGATTTGATGCAGAAGTATAAATTGGGAGGCAACTGTTAGACTGATATGGTAGAGACAGTAGCTCATGTGTCAGGCTAGCAGATATTGGTGTTCTCTGGGAATCTTAAAATGTTGAGTCTTACAAGAATGTTAACAAGAACTTACTGGCTTCACAGTTTCCAATATAACGTAGCATCGGAGTCTAAATATCAGATAGATTTATTGTTCTAAGGCCAGCTAAAGATGACCCAAGAGGGGAAACCTACAGGAAACAGGAGGTAGAAGATAGAAGCATAAAAGGGACTTAAAAATGTTATCCTTCAGATTTGGTTGGCATTTTATGTGTTCACATGATGTTTGTTGGCACTGTATCTCCTCGGCTGGGCTCAATTAAACCATGCTATGTTAATTCTTCATGATTCTCCGAAACGTCTTCATTACAACTGAGCCTGGCTCACAATAATTCTTCAACAGTCACTATTATCCTACTGTACTAGTATTAGCACTATTTCTTAAACTACGTATACTTTGACCAATACATTCACTACTTCTATAAAAAAAATTGTCACTACTACTAATACCAGGATCTTGCTAATTTGCCACAATTGTACTTGTGTGTGCTACTACTTCTACTAATGATTTTACTGTGAATACTTGTATTGCTGTTTGTAACTTGAATTGCTAACATTACTCCTGTTTATTACTGACTCCAATTTTGCTAGAATTACTACTACTACCACTATTAAACTTATACCACTATTACCAGTACTTTTACTACCTCTATTATAAGCACTATACCACTGTTACTACTACTGCTACTACCATTATTACTGCTACTGGCCTACTAGAACTGTTGCTTACTTACTTGTAACTACGACTACTAAGCTTTCACTGCTACTGCTAATATGCTGCTACTTTTACTACAACTGTGTTATGCATGTACAACTACTTTTACAAATACCATTACGGTTTATACTTGTTATACCAGCTATTGCTACTACTGTTTGTATTTAATGTGTACTACAACTATCACTGCTAACATTACCACTATTTCTTTCTGCTACTATCACCAATACTTTCACTAGTCTACTATCACTACTTCTACAACATTGCTATTACGACTATATTACTACCACTACTTCTTAAACTTTTGCTGTTTATACTAGTAATTATTGTAATAACTTGTACTACAACTATTACTGCAAATATAACTATCATTTCTAATGGATACTATCACCAATACCTGTAGTAGTACTATTATAACTATCACTGCTTCTACTACTTAACTATTACTACCACTACTTCAGTATTTCTACTACTACTGCTATTACCACTATAACTGCTTCTATTATTATTACTGTAACATTACTTACCATTTACTACCAATTACTAATTTTACTACACCTTATACAGTAGTACAAACTGTACTCTTTGACTAATGATACTAAAATTATTGTTATCTACTTAATATTACTACTTCTGCTGTTGCTAGTACTACTACCACTTCAGCCACCACAACTTGTACTGCTACAACTACAACTAAATTGCTACCACTATCAATACTTTTACTATTTACTACTATTTTCACTATCAAATACACAGTTTAAAATACACAGAACTACCTCAATATTTGACCTGGTGCTACTGACATTTCTGTCACTATATTACTGTACCACCTTAAGGACTAACACTATTACAAACTAGCTACTGCTTGTATTACTACAATAACTTCTGCTACTAGGGCTACCTAGTCTTAGTACTTTTTAAACATCTAACGTTATTACTACCACCAACACTTTAACCTGTACTATCTGAAGTAAAAGTTTGCCAATATTGTTATGATTACTTCTACTGTTGCATATTCTACTACATACTACAACTGCTACTAAAACTATAACTTCTACTGATATTACACTCACTATTGTTACTGCTACTGCTGTACTACTATCCCATCAGCTTCTACTTCTGGTATTACACCCTCAAATGATTGTACTAGAGTTGGTACTAGCCAACACTAAAACCATTATTGCTTCTACTGCTGTTACAACCACTAAAACGAGTATTAATCGTTTACAACCACTAGGCTACTACTTCTTATACTAGGTTACTACTATGTAGCCATTTTCGTCTTACCAGAACAGTACATCGTTCGTTTCTCTTTATGGTTTCTACTGTACTAAACTGACTGTATCTGCCGGGTCTAAGCGCGGGTATGGGCGCGTGCGCACGGGTTCACGCGTGTCCCTGCCCTTGTGCTATGATCCGGCGCGTGGACAGAGACACACACTGCATCCCTCTCTTTCACACACACACACACACACACGCACACACAGAAAGAGAGAGAGAGAGAGAGAGAGAGGAGGCGGAAACCTCCATCTGCCCTGCTCGGTGACCGACCCGTCATCCTCGGGTGCGGGGAAGAAACGGACCATCTCCTCACCGTTTCATTTTTGTCCACACCGTGAATGAGGAAACTGTGGGAGAAACCCGAGAGGAGAATGTGACAAAAGAAGGAGAAAAAGGGAGGGAATTTAACGTGGAAGAAATGTATAGTCTATATATAGGCTATGCCCCGAACTGCACCACCACCGCCACCGACGCCACCTGCCCTCCTGGTACCGGTAAGTCACGGAGGAAAGATGAGCTAGGACATAATTGTCAGTCCCGGGGCGGGTTAGTGCTAGCAATGGCCGGTTATCGATGCTAACTGACCCATGAAAATGACTTTTGAGGTCTCGTGAGGTCGGGTTACCGTTCAGCCATGTTGCGGGAGAGCGAGAGGGACGGCGGAGGGAGGGGGGGGGGCGAGAGTGCGGGGTAACGACTGGGCTCTTGACACCTGCCCTCGTTCCCGGTTGCTGGAGGAGGGAAAAAATCCGTTAAAAATGTCCAAATTGGCGGTTAAGCGGCACTAAAGAGCCAACCGCCACCGCACGCCGGGAAATGACTTTCTGACTCGGTGTGTCGGGGAGTCTGAGTGTTGTTCAGCCATGTTGCAGGGGGGAGGGAGAGATAACTAGCTAACGGTGGGGCTCCGGGGGTTCTGACACCGACCGACACCGCGGGGAGCGGAGGGAGGGGGGTTGTGGAGAAAACTGGTGCCCGGTCATTCACGCTCCCCTGTGGGATGCGGATGCGACGGCAGCAGCGGCGCCCCGTACTCGTGTCGCCTAGAGACGGAGGCAGGAGGCTGAACAAAACGGGGTCGACGAGGGTAGCGAGTGAACCGGGGCGATGAACCGGCTGTGGTTAATTTCATTTAATTTTAATAATTAGATTTATTACATTTTTCATTTTTTAAAAATATTTTTAATTAAGTATTTCGATTTTCGATGAACAAATGGAGGCCAAAAATAAATTAACAAATTTTAATTTTTATATTTTTCATATTTTATTTTTGATGACCAATTTATTTAAATTAATTAATTAGTTAACTAATTCATTATTTATTTGTCCTAATGTAAACATTTGTGGATGGTATATGTATTTTGTCAATTTCATTTTAAGTTTTATATTCTATAAACTCAACCTGCTTAATTGTTTAATATTGGAAATATTTGTTTAATTTATTATTATTCTCTATATAAATATACAGTACATTTAAAATACATTAGCAGAAATATTTGTTGTTTTTTGACAAAGTGGCTGTGGTTTTTCCTATATAACAATAATTTTATAATAATATAATTTTTACCATTAAATTATATACATTTTAGGATGGCTTATGTGTGACACAATGGCACAAATGTCTTTTTTTATTTCAGTACCAGTGCAAGAAGTGATCAGGAATAACAGCTGGTGGCAGGTGGAAGTGGTTATTGATGATTATTGATCATAATTGATGATTGTTTGCATGGCTAGAAGGTCAGGTCAGGAGACAACACAATAGGGTCTGTTACCATGACGATTACACAACTGATTTATCCCCTTATTATTGGGCCTTATCCATTCAATAATTTATTCATTCACAGATTCACTTTGTTCATTTTTTCTTTTTCTTCTTCTCCTTCCTTCATCTCTCCCTACGTCTCCATCGTCTACTGTCCCAACGCCCTTCATCCTTTGCTGTTTCTGTCTCTTTTTCTCTCTCTTCCTCCCTCAATCCATCTTCTTTCCTCCCTCTCCTCCTCTTTCACCTCCTTTCCCTCCATCCATCTCTTTCTCTCTCTTTCAGGTCAATGAGAGGCAGCAACAGCTCAGTCTGAACAGCAGATCCTCCCTCGTTTTCTCTCTCTCTTTCTCGCTCTCTCTCTCTCCAGTTTCTCCTTTACCTCGATCTCCCTTTTTTTCTCTCTATCATGCTCTCCTCACTTCCATATGTTAAAAAACAGTCGTCTTATTTTAGCAACACTGCCTTCCTCCTCCTCTTCTTCCTCATCTTCCTTCTCTCTTGCCCTCCTCTCTTCTGAGTTTTGACTCCCTCTCCTTTCACAAACAAATACACACACACACACACACACACACTGGAAAATGAAGCGTGGGTCGAGTGTGTTGCAGCCTCCCTCTGATGCAGCCAAACGACACACACACCCTGCAAACACACATACAAACACCAGTGATGGCGCTCGCTCGCTGAATGTGCCTGACACACACGCTGAACACACACCGGATGCACACGCCACAGGTTCGAGTCCCTTCCCAGCAGCCACCTCTCTCTTCAGCCCTGATGTCAGCACCAAGATGGCGTCCGACCTCCTCATCCGGCTGTCAGGTAGCACAAACACACACATACAGTCATGAACACACATTTGCTCCTGCGTACGTATATGTGCACGTATAGCATACATATATTATACAGTACTATAGTCAAGAATAGTCAATTAATCAAATAGGAAATCGACAGAAAATTAATCAATAACATATGGGATAATTGATTAACAATTTAAGTCAGTTATTAAGCAAAATTGTCAAGCAATGCCATCTTCACATACAGTATGTGATCATTTGCCTAATATTTGACATTCAAAGGACTAAACATTTAATTAATTAACCAAACAATCAACACATTCATTGATAATGAAAATAATTGTTAATTTTCAGTTTTAGTTTTCTATGGCCAAAAGTTTATGGACAGCATCTATTTTTTTTCTGGTTTGGGTGCCTTTGTTACAGTAAAGCCAATTTTTTATGTCATGGTATACAATGATATTTCAGACAATAGTGTACTTATAACTTTGTGTCAACACTTTGTGTTTGTCCCCTTCCTGTTTCAAATTCATAATCCATAAAGAAATGGTTTTCCCTGTTGGGCCCAGAGCCCTGACCTCAACCCCGCCTGACACCTTTGGGTTGAACAATAATGGCGTGGAAGATAGAGATGTGAAAGATTCCCAATCAAGCGTCCACAACTCAGGACAGTTGTATAATTGCAGAGTTAGCTATGTGAAGGTCAAATACACTGTGCCTTGACATTATAGCACCACATTAATTAAAGTTGGCTTTAATTACCTTGAAAGACAGATTCCAAGTCACATATATCAGAGCTTTACATCAAGTTTCCTAGTTGTAATTACTACTTGGATGTAGATGCGGATGCTATTTTTACTCTGCTTTGAGATGAAATTCACCCAACATCATCGCTAATACTCGTGTGGCTGAATGGAAACAAATTCCTGAAGCCAGTAGAGCTGCAATGAGCGATTAATGAGTCTTTTTCAGCTTATTGAATGTGAATATTTTCTGGTTTCTTTACTTCTATATGACAGTAAACTAAAAGTCTTTGGGTTGTGGACAAAACAAGACATTCGGGGACGTAATCTTGGGTGCTGGGAAACACTATGCAACATATTTCACAATTTTCTGAAATTTTATAGACCAAACAACTAATCAATTAATCAGGAAAGTAATTGACAGATTAGTCGACAATGAAAATAATTGCTGCAGCCTAGTACAGACATCTGGTGGGAAACCTGAAAGCAGAAGAGCGGAGATTGAAGTACTGGATTACTGCTCATAGTTTTGTTCAACAATCACATATGGGAGTAATAGTCAGGTGTCCACATACTTTTGGACATGTAGTGTGCCAACCTGTGCACTCATGGTGAGCTGAGTGCAGTTATCAGGCTGTAATCTGAACTCTACTGTAATCTATTTACAGTTAACTTGAATCAAATCACACTCACAGAGCTTGATTCCCACTCTCTCTCTCTCTCTCTCTCTCTCTCTCTCTCTCTCTCTTATCAGAAGCCACCCAGAAGGCCCAGGTGCTTCCTGGGAGGCAAGCGGAGGCCGAGCCTCAGAGACCTGAGGCCTTGCCGGAGGTGCTCGGTGGACAGCAGGACGAGCCCGGCCTGGCTCTCTCACCGGACGGCCCCGGGGCGAGTCCTGAGCCTCCATGCCTGTCACACACACCTGATGGCACAGCTGCCACGGACACACTGGCTTCAGACATGCTGAGGAAGCTGGCAGGTACAGCGGTGTGTTTATGTAACGCTGTAGGTGACACCGGTGGTCAGTTTATTGTGAATGAAATCTTGCTGGTTAAAGGCACAATATCTAACTTTTCCATCTTAAAATGTCCAATAACAACCAGATCTATGTTATATATTTTGTTGAGTTGTGTACTTTAACATTATTCCAAATGTTTCCAACAATTTTCAAACCCAGAGATATGTTTTTTAATCACAGTAACGGTGCATTTCATTTGGTTACTTGTCATTTCCCCTTTGCACACGTGATACCGCTGTGGTTGTCTGCCATAAGCATAAATAAGTCATAAATTGACTCACACTTTTTAGATCTTGGGCGTTTTAAACTTTATAGTTTAACAGGATAAAGGATTTTATTCATTGGATGTCTCGAACTTAAGTGATAAGAGAAACATGCTAATTAAATGTTAGCGGCACCTCGGGCTCTCAGTTTTTCTCCGATTTTTAACATGCAATTGCTTTATCCGGTGATTCCACTGGTTTTAATCACGGGTCTGTTTGTTTTGGAGAGGAGGACTACGCTGCGGATAATTCGGCTCAGTAAAAATCTCCCAAACGATAAACAGGGAAGAATCCTAACCGGGAGAAGCTGAGAGCATTGGGGTGAAAACAACCACTCCCCACTTCATGACATCATCATGACATCATTTCTTATCATGTTAGTGTGAGAGACCCCTAGCGGCAGAAAATTACATACAGTACATTCAAATCAATATTAGTGATGTTGGTTATTGTGTTTAATTACACACCTGGCATCAGGTGAGCCCATCACAAGTTCTCAGAGCTCAAGGTGATGTCTTCAAATATCTTAATTTGTGCACCTAACAGGCCAAAACCCAAAGAAAACTTTACACTTTAAATTGTATTGTGAATTGAGTATAATTATATATTACATATCTGACAGCAGTTGAATAAACACACTGACAGATTTTCCACCCATCACAGAACGCCAGGAGGTGAACAGCCATGTGGTGAGGGTCAAAGAAGAAGAAGAGCCAATGGAGGTCGACACATTGGTTGTCTCTGACCTTGTCCATAATCGACCAGTCACAAAAGAGATAACCCCACCTTCTCCGAAGATGGCGAGCCGGCATCTCTTTAGCATAAAAACAGAACACCAGGGTCTCAGTGGCAACAAGACGGCAGAGCAGTTGCATCCTGGAGCCAAAATGGCAGACCAGTGTCTCCACGGCCTTAAAATAGAAGACAGATTTTATACTGGAGGCTGCCAGCCCGGCTCTAAGTCGGCGGACAGCGTCGTCTCTGGGGCCAACAACTTTCAGTTCAGAGTGAAAACGGAGGATCATGAGGCCACCGCAGCCAAAATGGCGGACCAGGTTCTCTTTAGAGCAAAAATTGCAGAGCAGCCTTTCTCTGCAGCCAAGATGAGCAACAAGATTCTCTCTGGAGTCAAGATGGAGGACCAGTTTCCTGCAGGAGCCAAGCTCGAGAACCCCTTCCCTTAGGGACCAAAAAGGAGAACTGGCTTCTCCCTGGAGCCAAGATGTCAGACCACGTTTTCTCAGGAGTGAAGACAGAAGAGCAGCTCTTCTTTGGAGCCAAGATGGAAGATCAGTTCACCTCTGGAGCCAAAATGGCCGACCAGTGCCTCAGAGCCGTGCTGTGGCAGGACATGTCCGTGAACCTGGCGTCCACGCTGCTGCACCAGCTGTCAGGTATCACACAAACACATATTCTCACACTCCTGATTCACTTTCACTGATTCAGATTCAGTTTTTTGCCAAAACACAGTGAGGAGGATATGTGAGACAGGAGGGTGATTTGCTGCCATGGTGGAGAGGATTTCCCCCTCTCTGGTCTCGGTCCAGGAGAAGGAAAATAACTCCCTAATAGATTTATACTCAGGACAGACTTCAGTAAGCACAATGCAACAACTTGCTGCAGCACAAAGAAGCCTTTCATTGAAATTGTTCTGAGAGATTGAAACTACCCACATGATCACATTTACAAACTGAAATTCATAATATTTCTTTGAACAGTCATCAAAGCTGTTGAAGGCTAATTTTACAATTTTCAAACTAGGGCTGCAGCCATCTAACGATTATTTTCCAGTCGAATTGTTTGATTCATAAAACGTCAGACAGTTGGTGAAAAATGTTGATCAGTGTTTCCCAAAGCCCAAGATGGAAGTCCTCAAACATCTTGTTTTGTCCACAACCCAAAGAGATTCAGGTTAGTGCCACAGAGGATAAAAAACAGCATGGTTCCAGTAGTTAAGAAGCTGGAATCAGATAATTTCATAATCTGAAGCTTCATATTAACTTCACAAAAACGCCTTTGCATGTAAGGAGGAGTTTAGATTTTGTGTTCAGTGTTCATGTGGGCACCTGACTGTCGTTTTAACATATCCTTTAAGTTGCATCCAGGTGGTCTACAGGTTTAAGACGCCGACGCTATAATCACAATGTTTTATGGTTTGAGTCTGGCAATATTTATTTTTACAGTAATTATCAAAAGCAGAGATTGCAAAGTGCAATAAAAAATGTACCTTTACGTTACATTTCATACATAAATGAACCACCTGCAATCAAACATGCAGACAAATTAAGCCAAGCTGAATAAGGTTTATAAAGAGGCTTAAAAGATTTTTTTAAAAAATACTTTTGTTGCTGTTGTTTCTGATACAGATCCAGTTTTTAATAACACAATAAATACACCTGAATGTGTTTGTGTTTGATGGAACACCAGATGAACTCTGACCTGTGTTTCTGCAGAGAGGGTCAGCAAATCCAACGGTCGGCTGGGGGAGAGGACGAATCCGCCCATCAGAAGCAGGTAACATCACACTTCACGGCATCACGTGAACACTTTGACCTCTGGCCTGCTTTGTTTTGACAATATACGTGTGCACGACTGTGTCTGGTGTCTGGTGTGTGTGTGTTACCCTTGCTGTAGTCCTGTTTTGAAGGTGAATGTGGACTCTTCATCGCTTCTGAACTCCCAGGATCCTCCACATGGTAATATACTGCACACACACAGACACACACACACACACATAGATACAGTAGGTGGTGTGAGTAGCTGCATTAGACACCATCACGGTGCTTAGATAAAAATACAGAGCTCCTGTGTGAGAAACGAGCTGTTTTGCTCGGGGAGGCGTAGATCTTTGAATGTTGATCGCGGTCTCATGGGAGTGTTTTTGTAATCTCGTACTGAGTCAGGGTTGTGCTCATCGTTGATTCGTTCGCTTGCCAATCACAGTGTAATAGACATTAATGAGAAATGACGCTGTCAGTCAGAGTGGAAGGATTAATGCACGTTTCCACCGAAGCACTGATCTAATTGAAATTACAGTGAGTAGCAGGGCATGATGTCATGCTACTGTACACGGACAAGAGCAGCCTTTTTAAAACAGGATTAATCTATCTAATCAATTATCCATCATTCAGATTAATTACCACTTTCATTTTGGGGTAGTGTTACGCCCAGTGGTGGAAAGTAACTAAGTACATTGTCCCAAAGTGCTGTTTGTAAGTACAATTTAGGGGTATTTTCACTTGAGTTTTTCCATTTTCTGCTATTTATAACTTTCACTCCTCGACCGATTTGGGGTTTTCAATGGCAGATATTTAGTAGGGGTGGGAATCTCTGGGCACCTCACGATTCAATTCGATTACGATTCAGAGGGCTGCGATTCCATTATAAAACGATTTTTGATGCATCTTGATGCATCATATTTTTTCTATACAGGATACCTGGATAATTACTAAGCATTTCATTTGCACATTAAAATCCAAAAGAAAATTGCTAATTAGCTTAAAAGGACTAGTGTACATCCCTAGTTTACTTTATTAACCTCAGCTCCATGGTCCATTTCATGAACAACCAGTTGTCAGACTTATGAAAACTGAAATATAATTATCAGCATGTACAGTATATGTACAGGACAGAGCTGCACACCAGTTTAGTCTCAGCTTGTACCTGATCTTCTCAACCCCTGACTAGTAGGTTAGTTAGTAATGACATACAGCTGATAATTAATATTACTTCATTACTAATTTAGCTAATGTTACATTAATAAATAAATCTTTTTAGCTACTTTTACGGGACCCAAGGACACTTTACACATAGTTACAGTGACAGAACAACAAAAAGTCATTCAGGACTGAATGCCTGGGCAAAGAGCTGGGTTTTAGTAGATCTTTGAAAGTGTCCAGGGAGCGTTTCTGTGGGGATGAGTTCCGGGGGGAGGTGGTGACACTGAAGGCTGCGGAGTCTGGTGTGGGGGACAGAGTGAGCCCGCTGGGAGATGTTCTCCAGCCGTTGGGGAACTCTTACAGACTTTTATTAACGGGCACACAGCGACCTGCGCTGCACGTTTACTACCAGACAGAAACTTACTGCTGATATATTTCATCGCTAACTTTCACGTTGCCGCTCTCTGCTCTCTCTCTCTCTCTCACTCTCGCTCGGCCTCACACACACACAGCTGCAGAGCGTCACCCTGCTCGCAGTGTGCGAGTTAAAATAATTACTTGCGCATTGATATTAATGATTGTGTGACATTTTGGGGTGGCTATTCATTCCACAGCACGACGAATGCAGTGGGACACTGGTCTCTCTGTTTAATGGGCTCCTCAGACGGTCCGAGCGCTGCTCTTCCGCGAGTTCGCCTTTTGCGTTCCGTCAACATTACGTTATCAATTAACATTTAAATAATCGATTTTTAGACATTTGTGCATCGATTAATAATCTTCCACATCCGCATCGCGATGCATCTAAGAATCGATGATTTCTCCCACCTCTAATATTTAGGGAGCAAACTAAAACGAAGAGAAGTCATGTGTAATTCTGTTATTCCTACAGTATACAATCAAATATACATGCTACTCAGCCAGTAATGTCTTGTTTTAGATGGAAGTTTTATTAATGAGTGAAAGAGAAACAGATTGGGTTCTGCTGTACATTTCATAACGGAACTGGTGTTTAAGGACGAGCAGGGTGCAGTTTGACAGAAGTGACGTCATTTAGCTGCGTTATTCTCTACAGTATAACGATGTATATTTAATGCTAGCCAGTAATGGTTTTAGATTAGATCTGCTGTCATTTAGGGAATGAGTCCTTACTCCAAGTGAGAGAGCTCGGGGTTTGTTCGCGACTGAGGGGATGATGGAACGGAGACTGGCCAGAGAATCGCTGCAGTGGGGGCGGTTATGGCTTCGCTCCTCTGCACCGTTGTGATGAAAATAGAATTTTGGTTTCTACTCTCACTGATGGTCATGAAGGCTGGGTCATGTCCGAAAGAACTAGATCGCGGGTACAAGCAGCCAAAGTGGGTTTCCTCAGGAAGGTGGCTTCCGTCTCCCTTAGAGATAGGGTGAGAAGCCGAGTCAAACTCCGAACTCAACTGGATCCTTTAGACTTCCTTGCGTCGAAGGGATCCAGTTGAGGTGGTTCAGGAATCTAGCAAGGATGCCCCCTGGGTGCCTCCCTTGGGATGTGTTCCAGACACATCCCAAGGAAGGAGGGCTCGGTGAAGACCCAGGACTCAGTGGAGAGATTATATTTCCACACTGGCCCGGGAACGCCTCGGGGTCCCCCAGTCAGAGCTGGTTAATGTGGCTCGTTGCCCCTGCAATCAGACACCGGATAAGCGGTTGAGGATGGATGGACGGTTAGCTGTCATTTAGGAAAAGATTATGCTGACTGAGGATGTTTCGGGCTCCAGGTTAACTTTTTCACCACCTTCCCAAAACTCTCAGTGTCACACTGACGAGGCTGCCTGCAGAGGCGTCCGCTGACATTTTTTGTTTATCGGCCTCGTGAGTGATGATTATCTCAAAATGCCACATAATTTACTATTTATTAGTTCTGTTCTTTATCGATACTCTTATACTCTTATTGGTTTTTCATTTCATTAGGGATTTTATTTTACCTTGTTTATATTAGCCGAGCTAGCACATGTGCTTGTGTAAAACCATAACACAGCTGCAGTGGATGAGACGGAGCAGATTAAAATATCGCTTGGTGCACGTTCCTGCTTGTTGCGCTGATGCAGTATCAGCCTTTTACTGGTACTGCTGGTTTTGCTGCACTTCCGTACAGTAACGGCCGTGGTTATGTTCAACTTGTGTAAGCTACACTGATCTCCTATTTCTCGCACGTGTACCCGGAGCTCTGCTGAGAGAGGAGGGGAGAGGCTGCAGCGTGACGGCTCGCTCGTTCTATTGGCTGCTTCCACGCAATAGCCAGTGTTGATAGGCTATTACTTGTGACTTGTAACCAATCAGCTAGTACTGTGGGCGGGACATTGCTCGAGCGCACAGAGTGGTGAGTACAGACAGAGAGAGGCGGTTGCATCACAGCCAACCCTTAATTTCGTCTACCAATAAAAAAAATTTCAGGAGACAGTCATGAACTGACTAGCCTCCGGAGTTCAATCAGATTTAACTTTGACATAAGAAATTGTGGACTGACCTCTCATTCAGGAAATATTGTTTATGATCTTGCTTTATGACTGCATGCGAAAAATAATACAAGCAGCAAGCAGAGAAGAAGAGGCTCCACAAGGCAGCTGTGATTCATGGACAGTGACCAAATAAAATAATAAAAAGTAACTGCAGTTTATGTACCTACGGTGTTTCCTTTTCCCCTTCTGCTTTTCTACACACCACACGAGAACATTTCATCTGGCGAAATCCAGCATCACTGCAGCCACAGGAAGCACAAGCGGCTGCATTAGTTTGAAGGCTCTGGTGAGACAATAATAATTTGAAGGTTTATTAGAAGCCAAAAGGCTGCGTGAGCAGTTTAATAATCCTCTGACGCATGATTTTACAACTGCAAATTATTCTTCTTTAAATGATCACGAGTTAAACAGAAATATGTCTGTGAGGATTCTCCCTTATTCAGGTCGTAGTGATCCAAGGAGGGTTAAATCAAGGACATCTGGACTTGGTTAATCGAACCAAGTCCAGATGTCCTTGATTTAACCCTCCTTGGATACTAGAAATATGGCGTTTACGGTATAGAGTACCACAACTGTGAGCTTACTCACACATTTCATTGCCTTGCTGGACGACACTGGCAAATATTAAGCCAAAATCTTTTGGTTGGAGGCCTCAGCGTGTCCTCTGCTCAGACAGAGGAGGTCATCTGAGCTCATTATATCATTTGGAAATAATTATCATTCTCTGTATAACTCTGATTCCACTTTCTTCCTTTAGGTAGCTGCCACAGGCTCCCTCACAAACATTTTCATACCCCCTGCATTGAGATCACTAAATGAGCACTTTTGGGGTGTTTAGTTTGCCTGCAGTGTTTTTAATGCAGCCTTATTGTTATTATTATTACTTTTTAATGATTGTCTTTCAGCATACTGTTTTTGTTTGTGCTATGGATGTAAGCAGCCACCAGATTGCCCTTTGGGTTTATAATAAAGGTAGTCTGACAAAACACACACATTCGCAGCAGACAGTCACAGAGAAGTTTACCAGTAATAACTTCCAGGGGGACACATCATTAGTAGATTTTGGAGTGCACGTTAAAAAAAGAAAGAAAGATGTGGCAGCGGAAGATTTATTTCATGAACGACTTTCTTTTTTTTTTATTCTCACAGAAACCCAAAGCGGCCTCAGCAGAGATCAAACCACAGGTTGCTCTTACTTCTACAGGTAACACAAAGACACACGCTGGTACCACTATGCCTGTGAGAACCCTCACTGTCGTAATGGATTCCCTGGTCTCTGACCCAAACCGTAACCCTAAAACCATCAGGCCTTTGAAGAAGTGACGACTGACATCTGAGTTCTTCATTTTTTGTAAACTTCTCTAAGTATTTTGATAGCAGGACTAGTATTTCACTCACATTTTAGATTTGTTATTGTTGAGTTTTTATAGTGACTTTGCTGGAGCGTCTCTAAAAAAACAATATGACTTAAAATCTAAATAAATTCTGATCCTGTTAAAATAAGGAGGATAAAGAACCGGGCCGATACGAGTATGGATAAGATAAAGACACAGTGCTAATGATAACCCTCTACAGCTGTTTAACATGGTATATTGTGATTTTTATTTTTTATTGTACACAAAAATGTAGGGATTATTTTCAGTGTTGATTAATCTGTCACTAATTTTCACGTAGGGCTGAGCGATATGGCCCAAAATGTTTTCACAATAAAAAACGTGATAATATTATTTAATTTGATGATCAATAAATATCTCAATAATTGTCAAGTCAGTATCTTTTTTAAGTTTAAAGGCTGAGTTTTGCTCCTGAGTGCAAGTTGAAGAAACCAGAGGGTTAATTGTGGTTTTAAACTTTTCTTTATGGGCAGAACAAACTGTGTATCGCTTCCCAAATCTGAGGTAGAACATTCAACAACAACTGATAGTAAAACAACAAATATGCAAAATTAAAATTAAGTCAATTATTTTTTTCAGTCCCTTTTCCTCAACTACATAAATATCTGTGCTGATTCGTTTGTGATTCAAATAAATTAAATGAAACATTTTTTGAACATTTGTTATATTATTGTGTGAAATGATATTGCGATAATGATCATTATTGTTTTAATGCCCAGCCTTAGTTTCTTGATTAATCGATTAGATGTTTTTTCTGTAAAATGTCAGAAAATGCTGAAAAACGTTGATCAGTGAAAATCCCGAGACGACGTCCTCAAATGTCCACAACTCAAAGAAATTCACCTTACTGTCATAGAGACGAAACGAAAACAAAAAATATTCACTTTTAAGAAACTGGAATCAGAGAAAGTTTTCATGGACTATTTTTACTTAAAAAATGACTCAACGAAGCTTCTCCCTGAGCTACGTGTGTCGAAGATAAAGTTTTAAAAAATATTTTGAAAGAATACTAAAAATAGATAGATCCTAAAAAGATAGTTGACTCTTAATTACACTGAAAAGAACAAGATAGGTACCAGGAATAACACACATAGTTATCAATACTAAATCCAGTGCAAATTATTCAGATGCAAAGTTACGCATGTTAAAAAAATAAAGGCGTTTTATCAAAATCGTTGCAGCTCTACAAAAAAGTGAAGGGTGCTTACTTTCTTCAATTGTTTCACTTTTTGCTTGTTAATGTCTGAGTGAAAAATTTTATAATATTGTAATGATAATTGTATAAACTTATGTTAAAATGTAAAGCTAATAACATCAAATTCCCCCATAACCTACGACCACACGCTCCACCCGCAGCACCGCACCACGCTAGCCAATCACATGCCTGCTAGATATATGACGAGCTGTTGAAAATGGTTATTTCAATCCTGGATTTTCAGTCATTTGTGTTTTATTTTATTTGCTTTTAGTAATCAGTAAAAGACGGAAGTTGTAGAAGTTGTACACAACATCACTGTCGAACATCAAATATCTTCTGCTGTAACACGTGATACCTGCCTCTCCTCCTCCAGGTGTCATGTGTGCGGTTTTGAGACGGACAGGCGTGCCCTTTTCCAGAGTCACATGACCGAACACCGCCAGTGGGAGCACGGCTCCTTCTCGCTGCACTGCAGCGTGTGCGACCACTCGACCAATCAGGAGGCAGAGATAAGGGCTCACGCCAGCACGCACATGAATGGGAACACGGGAGCCAGCGGAGATGTGAGGTAAGCTCACTTTGAATGTGTGTTTATGAATGTACAGATATTTGTTTTTCACTCTAACATAAAAAATATTTTTGATAGTGATCTCTTCAGTTTAGATCTAAACAGCTGGAACCAAGATGCATTAAATAATGTATTGAGCTCTGTGACAGACTTTTAGCACAACTGAAAAAATTAATATGAGATTTTTGAGGCAAATAAAATAAAGCAATGTCAGAAAATCTTGTCAGAAAAAAACATGTAATATACATGTACAGTGAATATTTAGTTATAATACTGTGACTTTTTGTAAATGCTTTATTCTCAAAACATGATTTTTACTTTTGAATTGTTGACTTAATTCTTGAATTAATAATGAAAAGTAGAATTTCAAAACATTAGGTTAGGAATTTTTATATCAACACATTTTTTCTCTAAAATACTACTTTAATTTCATAATATTAAAAAAAAGTTTCAATCTCATGATCTCAGATTTAACAAGTTAACTCCATCATACAGTGCAACATTTTACAATGAAAAAACAACAACTATGTAATGACTGGCAGCAAAGCTCAAACTCATCTTTTGGTATTTCTGTTCTGCAGTTTCTTGTCATCTGTCGGCAGACAGACATATGGATAGTGATGCATCTACACTAAGCTAAAACCATGCCATGTGATATTTCACTCAGACTCTTGGCTTCAAATAAATGTTTATAAGTGAAAAAGATGCACAGTAATTTAACTTTGCACTTGTTTGTGCTGCACTCAGATAGCCAAGTTGTCACTTCTTCCAAAACCTCAATGGCAACCTCCAGTAACATGTACTGTAAATAAAATACACATCGTGTGCTAATCTTTATTTTATATTGTTTTAGGCAGTTAAGGCACAACAGCCACAACATGTTCCAGCAGACGTCAATTAAACTGCAGCTCTGGAAATATACTGCAGCTGTCAGCTTAAGAAACATAACACTTCTGTCTATGTACATGAATTTAACTGAGAAAACAAAATGTTTTATAAGTTTTAACGCTTCTTCCAGGGGATTTCTCTCCACGGCACATTTGTTTTAATTTTTGCAAGCAGTGTGAAGCTCCTTATCACAAAGTGGGACAATATTTTTCACAGCTCATTGTATTGTATTGTATGTCGTATTGTGTTTATGACTAACACAAACAATGTCCCCATCCCATTCAAGTGTCCCTGTAAGTCATGACAGTGTGACAGTAAGCAGGCTTGGGTATCGAGAACCGGTTTCAAGCTGGAACGTTTACCACATTTCCAAGAACGCTGACCAGATTTGTGGAGAATCAGAACCGAGATTCGATAAGGACCATTTTCAATAAGTGGAGTCACAAGCACTGAAATTGAAACAATGTGAGCGCAAATTTCCACAAATTTGGCCTATCATCGCCGTTTCCCAAAATATGTTGTCATACATCAGTTTGTCACTTGTCGCAGACATGTGAGATATCAACGTCTCACTTTTGCCAACAAAAAAAGTACTGCGAAAAACAGTATCCAGATTCTTTACCAAAGCGAGGAAAACTTTTGAAAAACGTGCAATCGAACCAAGTGAAAGCTTCCGGTCAGCAAAGTCCCTTAAACCTGCATTCTATTGAATGGCCAGCAGGGGGTGACTCTTCTGGTTGCAAAAAGAAATCCGGCTCCATTATAAATAAAGGTAAAATGACCCTACTTCTCAGCTGATTTATTACCTCATTAAACACTTTCCTGATGAGTTTATGGTCCCAGTCGCTAGTTTCAAGTCTTCTTCAATACAAAATGTTGTTCATTTAGTCAGTTATGGTCCCATTTAGAGGAAAATAGACCATAAAGCAGAGTATGTTTTAGCACCTGATTATCTTTGATTGACAAGTCGTTACTTTGGCGACCTGTCAATCAAGCCAGAGTGATTCGTACCCTCGGCACTGTGCAAATTTAACCAACGCCGTTGAAAAAGCTTATTAGGAGTTGGCTGTTCACTTTCTCTGGTGAGTACATTTAGTTTTAAGACTGTTGTTATCAGCCCTGTTAAAATAACAGTAAACGTGAATTACTGATGCACCTAGCTAAGCAAGCTAGCTAGCTCCGCACATGGCCGTTAGCTCCACCGTCTCGTCCAAATATGGTCACGTTTGTTGCTGCTGGTTGCAAAAACTCAACATGGCGGCGCCAAACGGCTTCAAGGCTTTGTCCACAAACCAATGGGTGACATCATGATGACTACGTCCACATCTTATATACAGCCTATGAGTCACCGCACCACACTTAGCCACCACAAACCAAGCTGAGAGTGGCAGAAACACAAGGAGGATGTCAGATGAGACAAATCACTCTGACACATGTTTCTGCAAGTGCCCAGGATGCAGAAGTTGCAGGGTTGGGGTTAGGGCTGCAATATCCTGGAGAGACTGGTCTTTGTCCCCTTAGGGACATAAAATCCCTCTGCTTTCTTTCTTTGTGAGGGAAGAAGCTGCAGTCTTTAACTTCGCCGCCCAACTGCAAGTTTTTGTAGATCCTTCTCCAACAGAGTGATACTTGTTCTGTGGTGAAACGATCCAGCTGATCAGATCACTTCAGCTTCAGGAGTCGCTTTCTCACTGTTTCATTCAGCTTTTAACTCAGTGGTTTGAACCAAAACACTCAGGTATTTAGATTTGGTGAAAAACACGATTTAACAGACTACAGCTGTTATTTCAGTGTCAGGTTCAAGTTTAATCAGCACTTATTGGCTCGTTATTGGCAGGTGTCCGAATCGATTGGGGCCCAAACAGCCTGATCAGACCGTCTCTGTCGGGGAACACGTGGTCTTGGCCCGATTAACGTCTGCAGGATCAGGCAGGTGTGTGTTATTAACCCCTCTCTCTTCTCCTGACTCCCAGATGCCCCGTCACCCCTCCTGCCGCCTCCACTGCCTCCAGCAGCGCTCCATCAGTTGCTATGGCAACCCAGCCGGAGAACAGCGCCTCTGAGCACCGCTGCCGCATCTGCCAGAGGTCGTTTCCAGGGCAACAGGAGCTGCTGGTTCACTTCCAGGGTCACCGCCAAGGCAACCAGTACCGGTGCGACCGGTGTGGCCACCTGACGCGGACAGCCAATAAGCTGGTGGAGCACGTGCGCGTGCACACAGGGGAGCGGCCGTTCACGTGCGACCTTTGCCCCTACAGCGCCAAGAGGAGGGACAGTCTGCGCCTGCACTGCAAGGTCAAACACCCAGGCGACGTGCACACTCACAGGTCGTACGTGCACGGAGACAATCAGCGTTCAAGCAAACACGTTCAGCGGCTGCATACGCCGGCGAACACACACACTGCTGCACCCTCCTCCTCCTCCTCTCTTCCTCCTCTTCATCCCTCGCTCTCTGACCGGGCAGGGTGGAGGGATTTGTCTCCTCTCCTCCCCATCACGACGCTCATTTCTCTGAAACCACGCTCTCCTCCATCCTCCGCCTCCTCCTCCTCCGCCTCCTCCTCTTCGTCTTCCTCCACCAAACACTCCTTTCTCGGTTACCTTGGTCTGACGACTCCTGTGTAAATGCTTTTTTTCCCCTTTTCTCCTCCTCTTCCTCTCATGACCTTGTCTTCTCTCCCCTTCTTTCTTCTCATCTCCTGACCTTGTTTATTCTCCACTCACCTTTCTTCTCTCCTTGTTTCCTTACATCTCTATTCCTCTCCTTCTCTTTTTCTCTCCCATCGTTTTTTCTCCTTTCTTCTCTCCTTTCTCTCTTTTCCTTATCACAGATCCTTGTTACCTCTCCTTGTCTCTCTCTTCTCCTCCTCTCTTTGCTTACTCTCGTTTCGTCTCCTTGTTTCCTCTCCTTTTCTCCTTACCTCCTCTCTCTCTTTGTCTTCTCTCTTCTCCTAATTTCCTCTCCTTGTTCCGTTCCTTCTCTCCTCTTTCCTCCTCTCCTCTCTTCTGTCCTCTTCTCTCTTCTCTTTGTTTCAGTGATTCATCTCTTCTCCCCTCTTCCTCTTCTATCCATCCTCTTCACTCCCCTCCTCTTCTCTCTTTGTTTCCTTGTTTCCTCTATCCTCCTACCCTCATCCTCTTATAACCACCCCTTCCCCTCCTCCTCTTTCTTCCTCCATCCTCCTCTTTTATCCATCCTCTTCGCTCCTCTCCTCCTTTCCTCTCCTCCTCTCTCTTTGTTTCCTTGTTTCCCCAACCTTCCTCCCCTCCTACCCTCCTCCTCTTCTATCCATCCTCTGGACTTTTAAAGTGGTGGATGTAAAGCTCTGTAATGTATCCAAGGTACTGTCACTCAACACTATGTATGAGAATGTCAAACAGCTCCTGTTATGCTCAATGCACTGAAAACACACAGATAAGGAACGTTTTGAATTTATTCAACTTTTGCATCATGCTCGTGATTTTTGCTGCATTCCTGCCTGCTTTTAGCCAAGTCATATAATCACTGAACTCTTAGCTATTTAACCGTGTGACCTATTTATTGCCTGTCTCTCTTGTCCTTCAGAAACCCTGCACTTACAAAGTCCTCCTCTCACACACGAGACGCTTTGCTGTAAAGGTCATTCTGTTGTTTCACTGCAGAGAAAATCACTGCTAAGAAAAACTCATTTATCAGAAGATGTGAAAGATTATTTCACCTGTTTCCATAACGGCATGATTTATGCAGGCATTTCTTTTTTTGGGGTCCTGTTTCCTAAAGCAAGGTGACCCGCTCTGGAAACACGTCTACAGCTCGTGCTAACTGAGGCTTAGCAGTGCTTTGAGCTAAATGCTAACATCAGCATGCTAACATGTTCACAATGATGTTGGTGATTAGCTGGTTTCATGTTTACCATGTACACGTCTCTAGTTTAGCTTGTTAGCATGCTAACAGATGATAGGTATTAGGTCATAAAACAGTGTTAGATAAATTGGAAGGTTTGGTCTGATGATGGCGCCAGATTAAACATTAAGAGATCATCAGAGTTATTACAAATCATCTGGAGGGGGTCGTGATGCTGCAATTCATCCGATTGAGATATCTGAGTCTGAATCAAAGTGCTGGACCGACTGGCTGATCCATCACAGCCGTCCAAAAAGGCTCGCTGCTAACATGGCTAAAATAATCCAATTATCTCATCAGCTTGTTAAAATGTTAAAATGTATGTTTCTTTGCAGTGATATTAAAGTATCTTATCCATCCATCAGGATGAAGCGAAAGGTTATTAACATCCTGATTTGAGTTTTTAAAAATCATTTATTCCAAACAAACTACATTTTTGTATGTTTGGTATCTGTTTCATGGCTGCAACTAACAACTAATTATTAATAATTTTTAATTAATCAATTAATCATTGGATTACGCTGATGTCTTCAAATTGCTCGTTTTATCCAACCATCAGTTCAAACACAAAATTATTCTAGTTTACTATCATATCATAAGTTATAAATCTTTGTTTGAAAACATATTAATCAGTTGATTACTATAGTTTTCCTGTGATGGGCATCATTTTACTGACTCTTTGAGTTTTGAGGATTTTTTAAGGTACAAGGTTTCTGGAGGACAGCGATGATATTTCTAATATTTGTGTTGTATATCGATAATGTATTTGTGTTTACATAACTACACGGGGCTCCTTAGAGTCTGAAATGTCTTAATTTAAATTTGCACTATATGTAGTTTTGCTGAGACAAAAGAATCATTTTAGAATTACTAAGCATTTTTTAAGCACTCTTCACAAAACCAGAAAGTTCAACACCACAACCGTTTCAGTCCCTTTCAGGTTATTAAATCCAAAACTACCAGCTATCCAGCAGGTCTGATGTCACTTCCTGTTCACGTTGGCGGGGCCAGAGACCAGAGAATATATATTTTAAATAACATTATTTATTGTAATTCATAGTATTAAGATATTATGAAATATGATTCAGTAAATTAATTCTCTGGATATAATATATTATACATTTTGCCTTTTGGCCACATTCATTCAGCCAGAGGTTTGGCGAAAACTTACAACATTGATTCTGTTCTTCTGATGTAGTTACTCGATTATTCACTTACGTTATCCTGTGAAATATGGTTACAGGATGAAGGAAAATGTGAACACATGGCCAAAACCTATGAAGTAGGTCCCCATATCTCCAAGATAAAATTAAAAGCATGTTAAATCCATAAAGTTTGAAGGGAGACGGGAGGATGTAAGACAATAAAGGTGAAAAATTTTATTTTAATTGAAGCTCATTCGACCCCTGAGATAACACATGACCTTCGATGGTCACGACACGCCACTGTCCTTTTTCCCAATGTTAATGTGCATCAACGCTCCAGAAACGCAACAGTTTAATCAGCGTAACTTAACATCAGGTTGAAAAGCCAACCTGTTCTCTCTCCCAATCCGCCACATATGGACAAGACAACTTGAGTTTGTAGAGCACTGTGGGAAGCCCTTTAGCATTGGTGTGGACGTGTGGCCAAGAAACTTGCAAAGGAGACAAAAAGTCATCACTGATAGTTTTTAGTGGACTTACGTAGGTTACATAAGTAATGTTACTTAACTTACAGAAGTTAAGTGTTTTAACCCAAACCATGACCTTTTTCTAAACCTAACCAAATTGCAACGTTTCACAACATTAACCACTGGTTTTATTTTGAAAGGCTTACTGGATGTTGCATATTTATTATTGCTACCTTGACTGCGGAGCCCTACAAGTCCAAAAACAACATAAAAGGGGTACCCAGGGCGTTAAAAAGTGACGTCGAGGGGTCTTGACCAAGCGTCCATATGTGACGAGTTGGGAGTCAGAAAGTCAATCAGCTTCACTGATTGGTGTGGTCAGAAGTGATGTCACAGTGTACCACCTGTACGTCACCAGAGCCGGGTGAGAAGTTAAACCTCTGGAGGTTAACAGGTGTTAAGTTACTAATTTTAAAGGTTTTGTTGCAGTGAATGCTCCATTACCTCTGCTGCACATTCATTTGTAAAAGAAAAAAAACAACTTAAAGCGAAGCAGAGATTGAAGCTAGCTGGCTGTGAAAAGAAGTAAAGAAGCTGCACTCTTTACTGTTAACAACAGGATCGTTTCCTCCCTCAAATAACAACTGTTTTTTTCTTATTTCTACAATGACACATTTGTTAAAAGGACATCCACAAACGCTACAGAACAGTAAAGGCCGCCATGTTCTCTCTGATTTGTGATTAATTTTCTGTATTTATTACTTGTGTTGCTTGATTTTAACAGTGTGTATACATATATATATATATATAAATCATTTTATTAGAAGCCTACATTGAGTTTTCCAAACCTCACCAACCTCCTCACCAACGTTCGGTTCAAGCGAGCCTGAGAGTTGAGGAAGTGGTGATAGCTACCTTGCAAGCTAACTGAAGTCACACCTAAGAGGGTGAATTCAAACCACTTTGTAAACCCAGAATACTATTTGCACATTATAACAAATAAAGGTTATAAAACCAGGTCTTTTTTTATTGTTTTCTCTTATTGTGGTCTGGTAATCCTGATCCTGTAGGAAACAATCAGGTAGTGACAGGAAGTGATTTCACTGCAGTTCAAACTTAAACATAAAACTCCCACAAGCCACTAGGAGCAGCTATACTAAAATAAAACCTGCACACACTTGTGTTGTTTTATATGAAATGTCAAATAAAAGGTGCTGAGAGCTGATTTCTGGTTCATTTTAAATGTTTATTTTAACCACAAAAACAGACAAAGAAGCATGAAATACAAAAGCCACGATCACCTCAGATCGTCTTCCTCTTACATTATTTGCTTTTTAAAAAATTGATTTCATTTTTATCTCTGCTGTATCCTGTTACTGTTTTGCTGCTGCAATGATCAATAAAGTTGAATTTCATCTGACTCACTTCTACTCACACCTCGTCTTTTCTCAAATGTACTCGTGTGCCTGAGTGCCTGGAAGATCATGTTACTGTGGTAAAGAAAATCGAAACCCGTTTGTGCAGAGATTTCACCAGCTGCAAAGCAGTACTTGTAGTACTGCTCACTTGTACTAGTACTACGATGTAGTACTACAGAGTCGTGTTAACGGTGAGCTGAAACTATCTGAACATCACTCAGAAAGGAGAGAAAAACAGAATTTAGGAGGCTGGTTGTGAAGAGAAATCAGGGATGAAGGTCACGCACCACACTCGCCACACGAGTGGGAGGATAAGTGTCAATCGCCATGGGCCCTGTCCCCTCCTCAGTGGTTGCCACGGTTACCTGGCATGTTGTAGGGTCTCCATGGCGGCAAGCAGGAAGTCTGTCCATTGGACGGGAGCAGCTCCGGGCTCGGCGAATAATCAGGCAGCGTGAAGGTTCAGAGAGGGCAAAAAAAAAAAAACACCAACCCACACACAAGTGCACACAAAGGTCATTATTAGATTTTGGTAAATGGTATTGAAGGAGAGAAAAGAGGAGGAGGAGGGGAGAGAACTGGTGAGTGGAAGGAGGAAGATGAGATGTGAAGTGAGGAGAAGAGAGAAGGAAGTGAAAAACAGGTGCGAAAGAGGTCAGAAGGATAAAATAAGAAAGAGGGGGTGCATACGAGAGGAGGAGGAGGAAGATGAGAGGTGAAGAGTGCTCCTTCTCTTAGTCAAAAGGTCAAAGCCTCAGGAATCAACATGGACGCTACTGCAAAGATGTGTTGGATTAACATTATCAGAGCGTATAAACAACACACAGACATCACATTGGGGGGTGATGAACAGTAGATAAGACACATGGCTTTGGTGTGAGAGACCAGGGTTCAGTCCCCCACTGTGACCCATTTACCAGTGTGTCCCTGAGCAAGACACTTAATCCCTAGTTGCAAGAGGCGTGCGACCTCTGACATGTATAGCAATTGTAAATCGCTTTGGATAAAAGTGTCAGCAAAATGAATAAATGTTATGTAATCTAGTTGACTCTGCATGGACAGCAAACTTAACCTTTATATCCATATTACAAATGACATGTTTGCAAAATATGTACACGCAATACGTGACACAAATCTAAGTTCTGTATACTTCTTTATGTCCCATGTGCACGTTATTTCTCCTTTTTATTTCTTCTCCACACAGGAGAAGATACGGTGGCCGACACGCTCTGTTGACTCTTGTGCTAAATAATACGTGTGGGCCTCCATTTGCCCAAATTTCTCTTCATTTCTTACTTCTAAACCAGACGAATACAACTTATTCTTCTTCGTATGTTTTCAACGTAGTGACAAAACGTGCCCTGTAGCGTTGTTTGTCGTTTTGGACTGCTGTAGAAACATGTGGGCTCAACATGGCGATGTCCGTGTAGGGGGGGCCCACGGTTATGTAGATAGAAATCTCTCATTCTCAGGTAATAAAAACATAACGGTTCATTATGTAAGGTCTTTATAGACCACTGAAAACATACTTATGTATATTATTTGCATTTCTGTCAATAGATCCTCCTAAATATTCCACACTGGAACTTTAAGTGAAGGATCTGAATATTTCCTCCCCATTCAGATATCCATCCATGACGTCAACCTCTCATTTACTTTTTTTCACTCTCCTCCTATATTTTCTCCACCCTTCTGTAGTTAGGCTAAACTCTTCCTACTTCTCTCCTCTCCTCCCTTTCTCTCCTGTTTCCGGCCGTCTGTGGTTGCTCCATCTCGTCCTGTCACACACAGAGGTATTGATTTTCAGTCCTGCAGAGAGCAAAGAGGCAAAGAGATATTGGGTGTTGGCTACTGATCTGGATTCAGCTCGTCCTCCTCATCTAGTGGACTTCTGATATTCTTTACAGCGTGATATTAAAAATTAGCACATTGAATCCGAACCAAAAAGGCCTCATACTATGGGTGAACACACAGAAACTTCACCAGCAGGTGGTGCTGCATTTGTAAACGATTGAGCTTCAATATAAATTTTAGCTACAGCAGCGATGTGGGATGTTGAAATATTTCAAAACCTGTTGGATGGATTGCTTTAAAACTTACAGACACTCGTGTTCCCCCTAATTATAATAATGCTGCTGAATTTAGTAACCATGAGGCTAGCTATTTTCCCTTGTTTCCAGTTGTCATGCTAAGCTAAGCTAACCGGCTGCTGGCTGTAGCTTCATATTTACTGTACAGACGTGACAGTGGCATCAATCTGATCATCTACTCTCACCAAGAGAGTGAATAAGACTTAGTGAATAAGAGATTTAACAAAAATGTTAAACCACTATTTTATGAAAAGTAGCCTACTAATGCCTCACTTTTAAAATACTCTGGAACAAGAAAAAGTCCTGCAGTGAAAATGTTACTTAAGTAAGTAAGTATCAACAGGAAAATGTACTTCAAAGTATTAAAAGCAAAAATTATCAATGCAGAAAGTGAGTTTTGTCATGGAATACATCTGCTGGGTATGATCAACCTTTGGTTTGTAAATCTTAAGATAAAAGGGAGTAATGTGTCACAGTTATCCAGACTCAAAAGTGACGTCTTCAGATGTTTTGTTTTGTCCAACCAACAAAATAAATTTGTCATTTAACATGTGGAAAAGCAGCAAATTGTCACATTTGAGACGTTAGATCCAGTGTTGTAGTCAAGATCGACCAAACTGAGATGAAGTCAAGACCGAGACCAGAGTTTTTCGAGACCGAGACAAGACAAAGACTTTAAGAGTCTGAGACCAAGTCGAGACCGAGGGAGGGCGAGACAGAGTCAAGACCAAGACCAGTTCCCCACATTACATAACACACAATAAAATGTGGAATGAGATTTTAGGTGCTTCTCAAATTAATCTGAAAGATCCACATTCCCTTTAAAACACAGACACACAAACATTAAGAGCTGAAATCAACAATTGATATCAATAATTAACAGGATAAAAGTTTTTCTTTATGGTCAGAACAAATACTTGATGCCAAACAGTGGGTGAGTGAGTGAGTTAAATTAAGTAAAATGTGTTTTTCAGTCACATTTCCTCAACAAAATAGATATCTTAATAGATAAATCAAGAGCTAATTCATTTGTGATTCAAATGAATTAAATCAAACATTTATTAAACTGTTGGAGTGCATGTAAAAGGGGGGTGGGGAGGGTTGACAGTTGTTAAAGGTAACAACACATTTTTAATTAGCGTTATTGGTTGCATTTGACGCAAAAAGTTTTGCGTCCAATCAAAGTTAGGATGTTAACAAATAAATCAGACAATGCAAAAACAATTTATTGATATTCCCAAAGTTATGTTCTTAGCTGGTCTTGAAATAAAATCCTGAGTCCTCAATGTCTGAGACTGAGACAAGACCGAGTCCAAATTTTGTCGAGTCCAAGACCAAGACCATCGCAAAGTGGTCATAAGACTGGTCTCAAGTACTACAACACTAGTCAAACCCATGAAATGCAACTGAAATGATTTTTTATCTTTTTACAAAGCATCATATTTTAAAAGAAAGTCATTCATCTGTTTTGTGTGTAAAATCTCAAAGCTACTGAGATAAATGTAGTAGCGTAGGCTACAAAGTGTCATGAATGGAAATACTCAAAGTACAGATACTGATAATCAGTATTTTACTCCTGCATTCATTTAGCAAAAAGTGGAAGTGTGTATTTTTAGAGGTGATGCCTTACTGATCCTTGTATGCTGTGTTGGAGACGCTGTGGTAGCACTTTATTTACAGGTCACTTAACTTCTTTCCTAAAATAAATTCCCTAAAGTGTTTCCGGGAAACAAGAATGTAATTTTTCTGGTTTTGGTTTTGGTTTTTTATTGGAAACTGTAGTTGAGTTGCTAATTACCTGTAGACAAAAATGTGTTTAACACAGTCTGTTTTTTCCCTTATATTTAGTACCAAAGTCTGTATATTTGTGTGTCTTTCTAGAAATCGTCCAAGGCATCATTGGGGAATTAGATTGTTCTATTTCAGTATGCAATATTATGCAATATTATTCTGTATTCAGTCCATACAATTTCTGTTCCTCTGTCCCATTGTCTCATTTTTCATGAATGCCTGTTTCCGGTGCAGCTTGATGCAGCCCACAGTGGGTGGTGTCCTGCCCTGTGATGACCACATGGTTTTTCCTCTGACCCACCACGTGGAGCTCAGGATTTCGCGGGACCTCTCCGCTTGTGACAGTCCTGCACCGCAAGTCAAACACACCGAGAAAAACAAACAGATTGCAGTTGTGTTATTTTTAAAATGCATGCTTTAAAATATGTAAACATATTTATTTTGAAACACATGAGCATTGTTATATTTTATTTTGTTTAAACTTTTATTTTGGTAGACTAACAGGAAATCCTCTGACGCGTTGTGTCTAGTTTGACACCGTAGAGGAAGAAGGGGGTGTGTTGCTAGCTGTTAGCCAGCTAAAGTTAACTGTACTACTTTCACTTTCTGACATCAGGGATACTGTCTCTGGCATGAGCAGGGATTCCTGGAAAACGAAACCAGAACCCGTAGTTGTTGTCTTTGACACTCGTTAGACCTTAGATGTAGATATTTAAAGTCTCTACGGGGTGTTATTGACAACTTGTAGCTGGTGGCGTCTAAAAGATTTAACTGCTAACGTTAACGTTAGCCGTTAAACACGCAGGTATTAGCAAACCAGCTAGCTTTAGCGGCTAGCTGCTAGCCCCCCGCTAGCATGGACGGCGGCGGAAGCATGCAAAGTAATGAGGAGAGAGGGGCAGAGAAATTAATGGATGACTACTTGAAATCAATCGGTTTGCATCGGAAGAAAATTGCCAAAGACGGGTCGTGCTTGTTTCGTGCTGTCGCCGAGCAGGTAAAGTGGTACAACTGAAGAAAAACAGCTAGCATTAACTTTCCAACTAGCTTACTGAGCACAGGTGAAAAGCAGGGCTTGGTCTGTTTGTTGTGCTGGTGCAGGCTAGCAACTGTCTTAATGTTAGACGGATAAAAGTTAACCTTTAGTAGCAAGGTTTTAGGCGGCGTTTCAAAGCTAACTGTAAACATCTATAAAGTTTACACTGTGAAACATTTACATTTGCGACTTTTCCGAATTGAGTTTTTAATGTAACGTTAGTGCGGTTAAATGAGCGTGAGCGCAGGCAGCGAGTGATACAAGTTTTAAAAACTTGTTTAACAAATCATGGAAATTTTTACATGTTTACATGTCTTCTGTCTGCATGGTGCCCTTAATTGTTGATGTGCGTTTGACACTCTTGACCTTTGACCCCGTCTAGGTGCTGCATTGCCAAAGCCTTCATACTGAAGTCCGGGCCAAATGTGTGGCGTTCCTGAAGCAGAACAGAGAGAGCTACGAGGCGGTATGTGCACCATAAGTGACCAGTCAGAGCATTAAACCAAACCAATTGTCATTAAAGTTGTTTTATTTAGTTGGATAATGTTGTTTTGTCCCTTCATAGCATGGCTAAATGAAATGTTGTTTTTGTAGTCTGCAAGTGGGGTGTGATGATATAGCAACACATAGGTATTGTGATTTTCTGTAAATTGAGTTATTTCTGTGTTGAGAAATGAAGAGTATAATCAACACAAAAACAAACTCTTTAGTGATAGCAGCTGTGTACATTAAGCTTCTCTCTGTGAATCTGCAGCGCTACGAGGAGCTGAAAGTGAGATGCAAATGTTGTCGTAGATTATAATCAATCCAGGATTACAGAGAAATGTAAAAAAACACAGAAGATTCTGAAGCTTTGGGATGAGACAGCAGGTTTTGCGTCTGTGTTTGTGTGGCTCTGAACCAAAAGTTTCATAACTGAGGCTGAATGACAGGAGGAGGAACTGAAAGCAAAAGTTAGTGGTGTTTTTATGACGGTGAAATAGTCACGACGCCTCACCTCACGCTACAGCAGGGCTTTCGGACATCTCCCAGAATGCCGTTCAGCATCTTGCAGGGCCGGACTGTAAAATGGTTGCCTTCAGTTGGACAAATGTGATTCTAGTTTTGAGGTGAAGTGAAACATGAGGTGTCATTATGATGTCTTTGTCTGAAGACCTGCGTGCAGCTGCTTTCTGGTCTTTTTTTGAGCTCTCGCAGGTTTAGAAATGGATCGTTTCATTTGCCTCTTTTCCAGTTTAATTAATTTCCCCCCTGTTTGACTCCTCCTTCCACCTTGACACTGTTAAAGTTTCGAGTTAATGCGGCTACCTTGAAAATCTGTCACCTGGTAATGTGATTCTAGCAGAAGGGTTTACCAAGTATTTTCTGCAGTCAGACTTTACTGAAGCTACTTGTAAAATGATCTGGATGTGTTGTCCATATTATAGCAGTTATTCATAGGAGGGAGAAACAAACAACAAATAAATAAACTAAAACCAGAAATACAAAGTAGTGCAGCAGCAGATGATTGATAATTGATCCTATAAAGGATCAGTCTGGTTGTGTTGAGTATTTTTGCTAAGATCAAAACCACCAATCTGTTTATCTGCATCTCTCCTTTCTGATTGCCACTTCAAACTCATTGGTTGCTGAAGGCCAAGGTCATGATTTCTTAACAGCTGGACACTGTAGTTTTTAGCAATCGTTACTCAAACATATAGAACATCACTAGACTTTTCCTCCTGCGTCCATTGGTCACGGTGGCCGATATGAGCCAAGACAAACTATTTTAGCAGCCAACTAGAAGATCATAACAGACCAAAGTGTGTGTGAATAAGCATGAGGTTAAAAGAGGAATCATAAATCATGAAGGTTGAGGTGCGCTCGACACAAACCCGGCTGTCTGAACACGTCAAAAACTGAAGGTGGGATGAAAAAGCTGCCTTCAAAGAGGCAACACTAGCCTCCGATTCCCAGCATTAACACACAGACACACATGATCAGTTTTCTTTTTACCGTTAAAAAGTTTATTTGAAAGTAATAAACAATTTATTTAGATTAAAGTAACTGTTACTATGATGATTTAAAATTCCATTAAATATTGTTAACATCACATAATGACTTGCTGAGGAGTCAAAACACAACGTTTAAGACTAACGCGAGACGTCAAAGCCGAGACTTGAGACCAACTTCTGAGTTAAAACAAGAGCTTTTTCTTGACTTTCTTGTTAGGCTGCATTGTTTCACTCGTGTCTCCTTTGTTGCAGTTCATTGAAGGTGATTTTGAGGATTACCTGTACAAGCTTCAGGACCCGCAGGTACGACAGTTTTAATGACCCCTCTTTTTTTTGTGCTCTCTGTGCTGTGATGACAGTGAGATTAATGGGGTACTGTCTGTTTTCCAGCAATGGGTGGGAGAGGTGGAGATCAACGCACTGGCTGTCATGTACAAGTAAGAGATGTTTTAAATGTGCACTCTTCTGATTAACAAGTTTTCACACGAAACAGGATGTTGAGGTGTCATTTTGAAAATCAGTGGTCATGGAATAATGTTTGACTCACAGTTTAGAGCGATCGTATTTACTGTCTTCTCGGGAGTGATTGTGATTTGAGCCACAGGAACAGGAATGAAACCTGACCTGCAGGTTAAAATGATGGGATACAATCTGAAGTGTCCTCTATACACCTCAGTATGTTACACCATATATGTTGGGTATTTTGAACAGAGTTCCTCCACGGGACGGACTTAAGTTATTTCAAGAACTAAGTATGGAAAAATATTGTGTTTCCAGACCAGGGTTCAATTCCCCACTGTGACACATCCACCATTGTGGCAACATCAGGCTTCCTAACTTTGTAAAACAAAATGCAGCCAAAATGTGTGACAGAGGGCGGGCCAGGGTGAGCTTGACGTTGTCAACAGCGAGGCAAGAAGCACGGCGTGTGACTGAACGTGCCTGTACGTCGCAGCCTTATATCTGTATTAAATCCAGACATCACGACCAAATAAATATGAAAGAAACTGCAGCAATATCTTTGAATTTAATACATACAGCGCTTTTCCTGCGTAGAGGAATTTATGGCTAAGAGGTTTTAGCCAGCGCAGAGTTCCTTCCAGCAGTCAGCTCCCCTCTCAGCTGCTGTATTTTACACACCAGCTGAGCTGCTGAATGCTCCTGATGTTAATGGGAGACAGGACCTGCTGTGATTTCTAATAAAAGCTGGGACTCTGTTAAAACCGACCAGGTTACATTGCTGTCTCTGTCTCTCTCCTCTGCTCTCCGTCGGCCTCATGGACGGTTTAAGAGCTGCAGGTCTGTGTGCTCCTTCCCACGCGGGTGTGAGGAGGTGCGGCTGCAAAACAATTAGAAAATAACATTTTATTTCTCTGATTCATGACTTTGTTCTCACTCACACCGCTCCCTCTCTTCATTCAGTCTCTCTCTCAACAACAACAGCAACCTACAAATCCTGCTCATTCTGCATTTTAAAGACCAACTAAATGAATCCAATGAAGCACTTTTATTCAAATTGAGCATTTAATTTGAACGTCACAACAGATATTCAAAGCTTCAGTCTATCGATCATGCTTACTGTCGTGTGTCGTGTGCCTGTTCTGGATCAGGAAAAACCCTGACACAGCATCACAAATAACCAACACAGAGCCAGGCAGAACAGTTGAGAGTTGGAGAAGTAAACGGACAAACGGACAGAAGAACATATTCTTGTGTTCTCTCCATATTTTATGGATATTTTATATATCATAAGAATCTAATTTTATTAATTCAGTATGTTAAGGGGAAATAATGAGTGTGGGTAGCAGCAGTTAGTTTGCATCCTCTTTGGACAGAGATGTTTGACAGCAGAACGCCGTCTTACTTTCTGCTCAGTGTGGACTGAACCCAAAATGGTTTGGTGTTTTTCGTTTGTATGAGCTTCAGTACCCAGCTTCAGTCTTCTGGCAATTATTAGACAACATAAGAGCAAAAACTGACTAACCATTTATTTACATAATAAACATCCACATATTTGTAGCTCTAGTATTTTGAGACTAGAAAATGTACAGGACCCCTCGCAGACAGAGCACAACTCCTGCGTGCTATCCACACCTAACACTTTTAAGATAAGTTAGTCAATGAAAAGTTACATTTTGATAGTAAAATACTTTAGGTAGTGAAAAGCTTTCACACCTACTGTTTACTGTTGGATTACACATTTACCTAATGAGACGTTTCTAACACGACACGTAAATGCTGCGCTATAAAGTAAAAACATACAGTATACCTTTTTATTTTATTCGAACGCTGCCCTCTGACCCATCTGCCACTCTTTCAAATGTGTTGAGTGATTTTTTTCAGTTATTTAACGATATTAAAATGCATTTTTTTGACATTCAGCGGCATCTCGTGGTAACAAGGTAACGACATGGAAAGACTGAAAAAGGTTAACGTGACAATGATTTTGTACCAAAGGAGAGTTTAAACTGAACGAGAGCATCTCTAACCTTTTGTGAGGAAGCTGAGATGAAAACTTTGTAATCACTGGGCTGGTTGGTTAGTTAGGACCTTTTATTGTCAACTTTACGTTTGTGGAAAATTGTAATTGGCTTCACCACACAGCGTTAAAACAACGCAGGATGATGAGGAGAGACAGCAGAGACACATCATCAACACACAACATGAGTTAAAAGAACAAATACAGTAAGAGTAGTGAACCTGCTGAGTTTTCACAACTAAACAAAGGTCATTATCATGTCACATTTTCACACTGAGATTAGCGTGGCCAAAAAATATCATGTTTAACTGTATTATGATGGTACTCATCAAACCTTCCTAAGATAGTACAACTAGTATTTCTAGGGCTGAACGATTAATCGTTTTCCAATCGAAATTGTGATTTGATAGAACGCGATTAGCTAATCGTGAAGACGGCGACTGAAATGCAGGTTAATTATTTAGCGCCACTGACCCGTTTTAAAACAGTCATTTGGTCACAAATTCATTCCGTTGTCATCCTGGTGTCACAGATGTGCCTGTTCTGTGTCTTGACTTCCTGCCTGGTTCATCTGCTCTGCGTTGCTTGATGCGGCTTCCCTCAAAAACAGGCTGGCAGTGAATGCTGAACTTAAGCTGAACTTAAAAAAAAAGAAGAAAGTCAAATCGTAATCACAAAATCTGGCAGAAATATTGCAATTAAATTTTTCCCCCAAATCGTTGAGCCCTAATTATTTCTAAAATATAGTAACATCACTTCACGCAGTGTTTGCCTCGTGCTTTTTGTGTTTCTGCAGGAGGGATTTTCAGATCTTCCAGGAGCCCTGCAAACCACCCGTCAACATCACAGACAACAATTTCAAGGACAAGGTGAGACTGAACCCACGTGTCTGTTCCCAACACTGCATCTCTTAGTTCAGTTTCATTTGTTATGCCGCTCTGTTTTCTTTAAACTCTTTATTTTATATTTACTGAAACTATTGCCCCGTATTATTTTCTCGATTGATCATTTGTTGTATGAAATATATGAAAATATTTACCGAAACCCAGTGATAGTCTGTTTTTCCATAACACAAAACAAACAGCGAGTAATCTCATCTGAGCTGCTGGATGAAGTGAGGTTTTTGTAGATGTTGCTTATAAAACATGACTGAAACGATCACTTTATTAGCCAAATAATCGCAGATTAATTTTCTGTCGATCAAATTATTTGTTTCAGTGTAACCTGCAGTAAATCACATCACTGTGAAGCCTGTAATGCTGACTGTTTGTTCTCAACCATTTGGTAATTTTTGAGGCGTCGATTTACAGCCTGTTCTGTTTTATGTCCAGTCCTGAAAGGAAGTAGTCAAAATAATTGTGTGAGCAAGTCTGTAAAAGGTTTAAGCGTCTTAATTCCCCACAGAAACTATTTCATACTGAACCTCAAACTCTTCAAAGACAACCCTTTCTTTAATTTTTTTTCAGGTGCGGTTGTGTTTTCTGAACGGGAATCACTACGACAGCGTTTATCCCATCAGCCACATTAAGTCCGCCCGCCCTCTGCCAGTGTGAGTGTTGGTGGTTACATTCATCAGGTCAAATTTTTCTTAAGTGTCTGGTCCCAAAGTAAGGCACAGCTCGAGTCAGGATGGCAGAAAGATTTATCCTTCATGTCGTCCTCTCCTGTGAGTCGTGTCCTTCAGTGTGTTAGGAAACTCCCAGCAGCTCGTTAGTTGCTCTCTCTCTCTCTCTGTGTCTTGCAGCCATCCTGTACGAGCTGCTGTATGAGGATGTGTTCAATGTCGACCGGAGCCTTCTGTGTCAGCGGCCTGCCCGAACCTCTGATTTCCTGATTGACGACAACATGCCCGCCTGCGGCAGCAGCGACGAGTCTGACTATGACACTGGCGAGTCGCTCTGGTAGGAATCGTGTCAGCTTCCTTAAAACTAAATAAATTATTTAGTTGCATAAATTGCAAACTATATAGTGAACAGAATCTAAGCTCTGAGGTCGTCATTCATTTAACCCACATTGTTACCAAAAGGTAAACAATGAACACACACAGATACATAACCTCGTTATACTCAGCGAAGTACATTTACTGTATGTAGTTGTTGCTTTGCTTACCTCTTTATTTTTTTATTTATCTATTTATTTGATTGTTTGTAAACTATTTTCTTATTTACTTAGTCAACTATTTCTTGCATAACAATACTTTTTAATTTATTTTTTCTAAGAGAAAACCAGTGGTGGAATGTACTTAAGAACTTTACTCAAGTACTGAAACTACAAGTAAACTACAAGTACCTTGAATTTGTGCTTGAGTCTTCCCAATTTATGCAACTTTGTACTTCTACTGTACTTTTACTGCAGTACATTTCTTTGACAGTTTTCGTAGGGCTGGACAATAAAACAATAACAATATATATTGTGATATAATTTATTTTCAATAACAATCTAACAAATGTTCAGTAAATATTCAGTAAATGTTTGATTTTATTGACTTGAATCAGTCACGAATTACAACTTAATTTTTTTATTAAGATGGTTATTTTGTTGAGGAAAAAGGACTGAAAAAAAACTTTTAATTAATTTTACTCAGGCACATTTGTTGACAAAGATTTTGTCATAATTGTTTTGAATGCTCAGATTTGTGAAGTGATCCACTGTTTGGAATCCAGCGTTGACCATAAGAAGAGTTTAAACCACAACTAACCATCAACTTCACGCAGGAGCAAAAATCAGCACTTATACCCGAAAGACGTAACGATTTGATAATTATCACGATCGTGATAATTATCAATATCGAAAGAAATCAATCTTTTTATCGTGACAATTTTGGCGCATTGTCCAGCCCTACGCTTTAGTTACTTTTCAAATTACAGCTGTTAGTGTCCAGTGAGAACCATTTGTCTCCAGATGTTGTAATTTTGAATGAGTTCCTTTAAAGGTTGAGAAAATTCTCCTACTTTCTAATAAAATAAAAGTATTTAAATAGCACCACTCCATAACAAGTTATCTCACTGCACAATGGTAATAATACAAATATCCTCCAGAGCACCTGCAGAAAGCAGGAGGACAGAGCAGTTTTAGTTGTAGCGGAGTATTTCCACAGTGTGGTGTTAGTACTTTGACTTCCTTAAAGGATCTGAATACTTCTTCCACACTAAAGGAAACACTGGAAAACTTTACAACAGCATATACAATGTCATGATGTGATGTGCTTTTATGATGCAGGGTAGAAAACGGAACAAGCACGACGGCTCCGAGACACAGGGTAACTCACACACACACTCAGCCCAACAAATTTACCAAACTCCCGTACACACCTGCTGAACTGCTTTGGTTGCTAAACACAATATCGGACAATGGATAACTGTATGGGTGTGTGTGTGTGTGTCAGGGCCGCGGGCGTGGTCGGCAGTTGCCTGAGAGGGTGAGACGTTCACTGAACCCGACTCTGTTCAGAAACATTGAGTACGACGTCTGGCACAAGACCAAGAGAGGTGACACACAAAGGAAACGCACCGAATGGTTGTTATTAAAATATGTTCTGCAGAAACAAATGGCTGATTGGTTGATCAGTCTGCTGATGATGTGTGATATGTTGTGGACATTTTATAAAATAAGATCAGCTTTTATTGACCTCCAGAGAGGAAATTCAGATGTTAAAGCAGCAGCACAGAGAGAAAGAAGTCCAGATGCAAAGATAAAAGTAAAAAATAAATAAATAAAATAAAGTATAGCATGTGAAAACTATAGAAAGATTAGTAAGAGCAGCAAAGTCTTGTGAACGTAAACGATGTGTAGTATGATTAAGTAATGATACTTGGTGTTTGTATTAATAGAAATATACTGTAATAAAACATTGTAACATATTAACATATTGTCTGGAATATAAGCTAGTATAAGGTGAGATGTAGTACAATAGTATAACATATGTAGTATACTAAGCAATGTATTGTAAAGTATAAACTATATTACCGTATTGTATGAGTGTAGTATAATATACAATAAATATAGTATTAAGTAAATAAACAGACTGGAGCAGCGTGAAGCGTGTGTATAGACTAAACTGTTCATTCGTTAATCACAAAGATAATTGATTTAAAATGAGCACAAGTTATGATAAAAAGGGAGTTTGAAGTTGTTGTTTTTTTTACTTTCAGCACAACAGAAGATGGATTACTGCATCGCTGCCGGGATGCAGTTCACTGTCGGAGACCGATGCCAGGTGTGTGTGATGTGTTCAGTGTCCGGAGTTAAACTCTGCTTCCTCATGTGTGGTTTTCACATTATTTGAAAGATTGTGTGTGTGTGTGTGTGCGCTTGCTTGGATCACCTGCAGGTTCGTTTTGAAAGTGGTGGTCGGAGCTACAATGCAACCATCAAGGAGGTGCCGCCCAACAACGGCCCAGTGACTGTTCACATAGAAGAGCTGGGCAGGAAGTAGGACACACACACACACACACACACACACACACACACACACACTACATTGTAGGTTAGTGCAGTGATGAACTTTCAGAACAGCTTCCAGTGTCACTGCTTAGCACAGGACTCACAGTCAAAGGGTTGTGAGTCCGAGCCCCACTTTTAAAATTTTCTTAACAAAGTTCTTATTGGATTCAGCTGAATCCAGTCACACATTTCCCGACAGCTATTTCAGAGGTTTGTCATGAAAGCGACTCTACTGATTTCAGAACTTTTCAAAGGTGCTTAACACACCTCCGAAATAGCTGCGTGGAAATGTGTGATTGGATTACCCTGAATGAGAAGTGCAGGTATTTCCTCTGCCTGGAGATGATGGGGAAAGGAAAAGTATCTAGAGGTTAATGGATGTGAACCAATCGCCGGGAAGCACACACTCCTGCGCATGCTTCATTGTGAGCATGTGAAACGGTCTCTTCACTTTGTTGAAGAGGATAAAAAAAAGATAGAAAAGAACCAACTGAGCCAAGCAGTGACACTGGAAGTTATTCATAATTGGTTTGAATCTTCTACCTCAAGTTTAAGTGATCCACTGTTTGGCATCAAGTGTTTGTCACATTCTGACCATAAAGAAAAATTTAACCACATAATTAACCATCTGGATTCTTCAATTTTCATTCAAGAGCATAAATCAGCCTTTAAACTTGAAATAGAGAAGTATTTGACATTTATCGTGATAATTTTCGATATCAAATGATATGAAATGTTTTTATCGTGATAACATTTTTGGCTGTATCGCCCAGCCCTAGTTGGAAACAGGAACCATCAAATGTTTTACGTGAAAAATGACGTAAATGATTATCAATTACTTTTCTGTCAATGGATCCATTGATTAACCGACTAATTGTTTCAGCTTTATAAACCGTTGGGTAAAAAACATCATTTTTTTATAAGCTCTACATGTTTTGTGTGCAAAATAAGTTTATTTGTAAAGTAGCTGGTAACTAAGCTGTCAGATAAATGTTGGGAGGTAGGAGGAAAGTATCTCACATTTGCATTTAAGTACATTATGTGAGAAAATGTACTTTTTGGATTCCATCACTGAGGGTGCGGACGCTGACAGGTGTGTGTGTGTGTGTGTGTGTGTGTGTGTGTGTGTAGACAGGTCCCTCTGTGGAGTCTACGTCCTTTGAAGGATGAGAACAGCTGGAGCACCGTGGTCAACCGAGACAAACGGCTCAGCAACGGACATGGAGGTGGTGGACACACAAACACACACATGTCACAAACACACATTTATAAACTCTTAAAGTAAAACTGAGCCGTCTGTCCCTCTCAGAGTGGGAGGAGAGGGGTAAAGGCAGAGGCAGGGGGAAGCACGTCCCAGCGTCCTCTTCTGTTTCCCCAACGACAGCACCAGGCCCCAGTGGGCGTGTGCATAAGCAGCACTCCTGGCCCCCGCAGGCCACTGTAGAGGAGCAGGGAGGCGTGAAAGCCAACAGGTCAGTACATATCCCAGAAACGGTAGGTCATCACCACTTCATCGTCTATCTGCACGTGTTTTTATTTGAACATTCGAGCATGAGGCTAAAATATTCCTGCTATCAAGACACCATCTCCGTGAAGGAGACACACTAATAAACTTTGTTTAACTAATTTTATAATACATGTTGTTTTTTTACTTATTTTTTTATAGGAAGTCTGTGAGCTCGGTGGATTCTGCCTTCGGTCTATCGGAGAAGGAGCGTTTGGCCAGAGAGGAAGAGGAGAGGAACGTGGCGTTGGTGGAGATCCAGCTCAGAGACGAGCGCAGTTTCCCCGCCCTCGGGGTGAGTTCAGAGTCACTGATCACTGATCATGTGGTCAGAAAGATCTTGCCAAAGGGTACATACTTTTTTACATCATCTGCACGCAGGACTGTTTGTCTAAATATGCACATGAGGCAGCATCTAATGCTACCTCTTGGTGAATTTAGGAGAAATCTCCAAACACAAATAGACAAAGTGCAGTAAAATAAAGACCATAATATGTATTTTTGACTGTTTTTTTCCCTCAAGTCTTAAAGAAAACATAAAGTCATGAAAGCAAATGAGCCCAAAATCTCAAAAGCCTTTAAAAGCTTTTGTAAAGGATGTTTTAGTCTCTTTAGTAACTGCCAGTTTTGTTTTAACTGCCAAGTATGTTTTATTTGTTGTTTATTTAAAATTTATTTATTAATTTGTTTCCCCCCACCCGTCAGGCCCAGTCAGTGTTGCAGGGTGACGGAGGGAAGAAGAAGGGAGGAGAGAAGAGACGATCCCAAAGGAACAAGACGGTAAGTTTATTAGTCATGAACGTGAAATCTTAGCCGGTGATGAACGACCACGAAAGAGCCAGATCAACACAACTTCTCCAACTGATGCAGCTGTTGGCCCTCAGAATGAGTCACATCTGGTGAATCTACAGGCGTTAGTCATTCACATTTTTTATCAGTCGGAAAAGTCCCTGAATGTGAGCGAATTAGGGAACAAACTTCTATGGACATGTGAGTCAAATCAGAGACAGTGACAGTTGCTACCTGATCTTTGCACCGGTCCCTCACACAGACACACAAACCAGGTCTGTTAAATAGCAGCTCCTCTGCAGCTTGGTAACATTTGCTGGTTCTTAATGTCAGCTGATCTTCATTCATTCAGATTCCCTCTTCAAGCTAAATATAGCTGTTAGGCAGTTGAGGTACATGGTGTTTTGTTTTCAAATCTAAACAAGCTGCAAAAAACTTTAATTTTTATTATCAGTTAATCTTCAAATACGTTTTTTGTAAATAGACCGTGGAAGTTTTTATTGCTCGCTGTTTTATGAGCTGTTCCTTTCATGAGCTGGCAAGAAACGCAGCCGTGTGTTGGGGAAGAATTTAGACTGTTAGCCGAGTGATCAGTGAATACGTATCGATCAGCGGATCACAGACAGTTTGTGAGAGCGAAGCTACAGTTTGTAGCTTGGTGATAATGTGCTAAACACGGTGAGAAGTAATAGCTTCTCCGTTCCCAAACACAGTGCGCGAAGTGTTTCTACCAAGCGGGAAGCTTCTGGTCTGAGACGTTCCATTAGAAATAATGGGAAAACTTCTCAGCTGAACAATTACCCCAGTAAACACTTTCCTGATGAGTTTATGGTCTCAGTTGCTAGTTTCATGTCTTCTTCAATACAACACCGTCTCGTCCAAATATGGTCACGTCCTGTGCAAAAACTCCACATGGCGGCCTTTTTGGCCAAACTTCAAGCTTCAAAATGGCAGCCCACAAACCAACCGGTGACGTCACGATGTCCACTTCTTATTTTACAATCTGTGGTTTCTACTGGCTGATCAAACACGTCCTCTCAGTCAGAGTTGAACAGAGGTGAATTCGGACCTGTGCGTCCTACTGAAACAGGAAACGTGCTTGAATTTGTCTATCTTGTGGATGGAGTGAATATCCGCACGACAAAAACTTATAATAATATATAATGATATAATAACAAATGCTGCATTCAAAGTGTTTGTTCAGTAATACGCTTGATTTGTTTTGTAAACATAAGTCACATTGGGAGGGAGGAACCCTGGAAAATTTTTAAGGGGAAGGAAATGAAATGTTAAGTTCATGCAGGAGACATGAAAACACATTTCTTCTGTGCTTTTATTTTGTAAGGGTGCCATTGAAGACATCAGAGCACCGTCTCCCTCTGCTGGCGAAAGACCCAAATCCTCCACCCCGCCTCTTGCAGCCACTGCCGCTGCTGCTGCTACTACGAATACTACTACGCTCACCAGCCCCACCCTTCATGCTTCCAAAACTCCTGCTGCTCCGTCTGCAAACTCCGACTCCAACCCTGTATGGCTGAGCTCGATCAAGGCATCGACGCCCAACATGAACATGGCCCCTGCAGCTGGTGCAGCACCCAGCCTTTCACCCGCCTGTGGTGCCCCGGCAGCTAAAACAAACACACCGTCTTACGCTGTAGCTTCGGCTAAGCCAAGTTCTCCTCCTCCTGCTGCTGCTGCCGCCGCCCCGAACACTAAAGCCTCTGCAACGGGCGGCGCTGTGCCTCACTCTGTCCTATCCTTCCAATTCCTCACCCCTAATCTCCCTGCTGCTTCATCACCCCCAGCTCCCCACGCTCTCTCCTCGTCTTCTCCTCCCCCCTCCTCTTCCTCTCAACTTGTCACCTCCACTTCTTCCTCTCTTCCTGCTAAATCGTCTGCCTCGCCTCCTGCTTCTTCACTGCCCCCTCCCACTTTCATCGCTCCCATTGCTCCCTCTCCTGCAGCTGCACAGGGCTTCCTCTCGACCTCCACCCTCCCCCGTTCCTCCCCGCCTGTCTCCTCTCTCCCCCACTCCCCCAGTCCTCCGACCTTGTCCTCCTCCTCTTCCACTCCTATCCATCAGGCGGCTCAAGTCCACGAGGCTCCGAAAGTTTCAGCACAAACTCCAAGTAAGAAATCAGATGTTTGTTTTTTTTTAAAGTGGCGTGAGGTTTCAATTTCTTTACATCTTTCAAATTCACTTTAAATCACCATTTCTGTCAGTTTTTACTGACGCTGTTTAAGTGAGCCTCGCCCTCTCTGCGATGGTCTGCTTCTCAACCCACCTTTTGCCTTCAGACAGTTGGACCACACATAGTACGAACTACATTTATTTTTAAAGCGAACCTCCAGCCTTCATCAGGTTTTAGAATAATTTTTGGCTTTTACGCCTTTATTTGAAAGCTGGCAGCGGAGAGATGACGGAAATGAGGAATGACATCAAAGGACCCCAGCTGCCATAAACCCCTGTGACCACCCTACAACCCCGGCCTTTAGACCAGAAGGCTTCAGGCCACAGGAAAAACATTGTCATGTTTAAAATATTTTAAAATTGGACATCAGCCCTCAGGTTGTCTTTCAAACTTAATCACAGTTCGGGCAGAAACCTTTTAGTTTGTGGAAAGATGCAGTTTTTTTTCTGGTGTCTAAAGCCAACAGTTCAGTCTGATGGATGTCTGTAAATGTGTACAGACCTCCTGCCACCGCCGCACGCCACGATAGGTTTTGGTTAAATGTGTCAAAGCAGGAATTATTCTGGCTCCTTCATGTGAGACGATCCTGGTGTTAAGACTCTGAGTACGTACTGGATCTGCTCCGGGTCTGACTCCATGTCTTCTCTTCTTCTTCAGATGGTTTGCCAAACATTGGACTTCAGACCTTCCACAGCCAGGCCTCGCTGCCCCCGATTCATCCTCAGGTGTCTCTGCCCCAAAACCACAGCCAGATCTCGGTGTCCCAGACCCAAACCCAGATCTCATTAACCCAGAGTGATAACCAAACCCTGCCGCCTCTGCCTCAAAACAAAATCTTGATGCCCCAGATGCAGACCGAGGCCCAGGCTGCTCTCCCTCAGTCTTGTCCTCCTCACCTCCAGCACCAGCCTCAGTCCCACACAGAAGTGGCCTCTTTGCCACAGACCCAGATCCAGCCGTCTGTCCTCCAGACCTCCCTCCCTCAGTCCCAGGCCTCTGGCTCCCACCTCCCGCCCCACTCTCAGGCCCAGTACCTCTCACAGTCCCAGTGTGAGGTGGCCCAGGTTCAGTCCTCTCACCCAGCTCCAGGAGCTTCCTACCCCCCTACCTCCCAGGCCCCAGTTCCCGCCTCTGCCTCTGTGCAGCCCCAGGCATCTGCCACCCATCCTCACCTCCATGTCCAACCGGCCCAGCCTCCTCACCCCTCCCAAGTCCCGCATCCCTCCCACTCTCTCTCCGCCTCCCCCGACCCATCCCTCTCTCCAGTCCCAGACCCCCAACACCCAGAATCAAACAGAGGCCCCACTCCCTCCCACACAACCTCAGCCTGAGTCTCCAGCTCATGTCCCCTCCCAGCAGGCGCACCTTCCTCACCCCCCTCATCATCCCCAGTCTGCACATCCCCCACCCCCCCACCAGTCCATCCCAGGAGCCGTCCCCCTGCAGCAGCTGTCCCAGCTCTACCAGGACCCCCTGTACCCCGGATTCCCCCAGGGGGAGAAGGGCGACATGGCTCCGAATCCACCCTACTCCTCCAGCAAGTCAGGGGACGACCTGCCACAAGGTGAGCCGGACGAAAGATTTTTCAAAATAACAAGTATTTTATTATTGATTTATCTGACCATTGTTTGGTCGATTGAAAGGTTTATTTTAGTTTATTATCAAGTAAGAGAAATAAAAGCATGGAAAAAGCTGGAAGCAGAGGATTTTCTGCATTTTTGCTTAAAACATTATTTAAATGTTTTCGTTTCGAACTTATGTTAAGACAGTGTTTCTAATCAAAAGTGGTTGTCATAGTGATTTACAGAGTGACAGAGGGGAGAAAGAGGTTTAAAACAAAAACAAGATTATGTATTTGATTTAATTGTTTTTTTCTAAACAATGTGAAAAAAGTGTGATAAACAACATTTTAAAGTTCCCAGAGTCCAAGTTGATGCCTTCATATGTCTGGTTTTGTTCAAAAAATATTTCAAAACTTAAGATATTATAGAAAGTAATTGGCATTTTAATGATTATTCAACTAATTGCTTCAGCTCTAAATTTCATTACAAATGAAGCACTATGACTGCAGAGTGTCTAATTTCACAGCAAGAGAGCAAAATGACACAAAGGGAATAAAAATAATAATGTAAGAATAGAAATATTAACGTGCAATTTCAAAGTATAATAAAAACTACTCGTCACCAGAGATGTCCAGAGGCAGGATCGTTTGTTTACAGCAAGTTCTTCAGCTGTCACTACACACTGTTTTCTAACTCGGGAACTGCACAGCGTCATAAGATAAATATCAGATTGGATTCATTGTTGGTGTTGGCACACATTTGTTAAATTAAGGAATTATATGTTGATATTTTTGAGATTGTATGTCTTTTACTTGGCAGCATTGACTAAACTGTTGGCTTGATTTGTCTCTGCAGATATCAACATCTTGAGATTTTTCTTCAACCTGGGTGTCAAGGTAAGAAACCAGACGGCCCAGAAACGTGTCCAGATAAAAAGGTTGAAGAGAGAAAACCCAAAACAAAATATATGTACAGCCACACAGTTCTCGTGATGTTTGAGGCTTATGACAATAGAGATATTTGAGAGTTGAAAAAAATCTGATATTTAATGTAAGCACATCAATTTGATAAATTTGGTCGGTACAGATTTTTGAGACTGATGTTTTACAGTTGAAAAATACTTGTTTTGGAAATGTGCCCTTTGCGTTTTTGGCAGCTCAGATGATCATTTATAACGTGTCATTTATTGTGTGCCGTTTAGCTCAGTCACACTAGTGCGCAGGACTCCTGTTAGAAGGATTGTGGGTTAAATCCCCACTTGCTGCTAGGATTATTATTCTCCCTTTTCGACAAATTGATTATGAAGAGATTGTTTTACATTTAGTGAGTGCCTCCCGGTGATTGGTCTACATCAACCTATGGACGCTTATTTTCGTGTCCCCGTATCTCCAGGCAGAGGAAATTCCTGTGTTTCTCATTCAGGGGAATCCGATCTCACGTTCTCTGACGGGTTTTTCAGAGGTGTGTCAAGCAAGCCGGAGAATAAAGTACTGCTGCAAAGAAGCTCACACTTTCATTTTGTAGGCACAAACATTGAAAAGGAAGTGATTATGTGAGTAACTTTTGCTGCCATGACAGATCTATTTCAGCACCAGCTGCTATAAGGCTTTATTTTTTTGCTTAGCTTTGGCCCGTGGGCCGCCTATTGCTGACCATTGAACAAGAGGGTAACTGGGAGGATTTTTGGGTCAGATTTCCACAGCATAGCGCACAAAAGTGCAAATCGCTAATGACCACTGTCACTTTTGATCATATGAGTTTCTGTGAGGTCCCAAATTCCTGGAACCGCCAGTGTGTGGTCCTGGGTTTTGACTGAACCACCTGGTGTATGCGTTGTCGTTATGTCTGTGGTATGTTACTTTTTTAAAATTGGTTAAGTTGTGAAAATGCTCCAGTGTGCACCAGGTGTGAAGACTGATCCTTTTCTCACGTCTGTACTCAGTGTGCAGCAGCTAACTGACATTGACCCTGCTCTCTTCTCCCCAGGCCTACTCCATGCCCATGTTCCCCCCTTACATATACCTCCTGCCCCTCCAGCAGGCCCACACTGTTCATCCCAAACTCCCCTCCCGCTCGCCCTCCCCTACCCCACCTTACCCTCCCTCCAACCCCCCCACCAGGCAGCAGGAGGCGTACCAACACCCCCATTACCCTCCGACTTCAGCATCAATGCCGCCTCAGTACGACCACCAAGCCCCAATTACCGAGCTCCCCCATGCCAGTGAGCCCTCCTTCAGCCAGGCCGGGTACCCTGTAACCCAGCCTCCGCCCCATAGGATGTCGCTGTCATGGCAACAGCACCAGATGCCCCAACACAGAAGCCCAAGCTACCCGGTTGGGTATCCCGCCTCAAATCAACCATATTCGGTCCCCCAACCCTTGTCTCAGGGCTACCACCCAGGTCAAAGCCCAGGACACCCGCTGTACCCTCAGAGTGTGCCTCCGTACCCCCCCTCCTCGCTGGGATATCAGTCTTCATCCACCCCTGAAGAGATTCAGGTGAGCCAGGCACCAATGGAGCACCGTCAGCCTGCCAACGGGGACACAATGCCTGGCCAAGGGCCCGGCCGAGGCCCTGGTCCTCTGGAAAGTCCTGCATCTAACATGGCTAATGCTAACAGCAGAACAGCGATGGTCCCTGGTTTTGGTACGTAGACCGTTTTTATTATACAAGTCAAAGTAAAATCACAAAGGATTTCTGGGTAATGAACACCTTACATGTCAAGCTGTTCTTTGCCACCAGGGGGAGCCACAGTACCAAATGTTTCAGCGAGGCTTCTAACAGGAGGTTTTTCTTTCCCAGCAGCCCTGAAGAAGGAGCAGGGGGAGGGTCTGTCCGGAGCGGTGCTGCTGGTGGACCCACCACTCAACAACAATCCCATAGTACGGGCCCCGCATACATACACACAGATGATGTATTCACCACAGCTTTGCAGAATCACAGGGATCAAATGTTCAACACAAAGTGTAGTAGGAAGTGTTGTAGTACGAGTAACAATCGTAGCAGTGTAGTGGGAGGAATGTTAGGTTTTGAAATTAGTATAATTATGAAGTGTAGTAGTTAAAGTGAAATAGTTGTTGTTACAGTGGTATTTGTGGGTGGTGATGGTGCAGTGGATAAGACACATGCCTTTGGTAGTATAGTAGTATTTACAGTGGTAAATTAGTACTAGTAGATCGTACAGCAATGGTATTATTATTTATTGTATTAGTGGTATGTTAGTGGTAGTAATTGCAGTTTTAATGATATTTAACAGGAGTAGTATTTACTAGGGTTGGGCAATGTCTACAATGAAACATGGAGATGGATGATGTCATCGGGCACGTATGTGCGGGGGGCAGCAGTTGTCTTATGTGCATATGTTCTCGCACAGACTTCACTCGGTTAAAAAAAACTGGTAGACTCTTAACTTATGAATATTTTACGCACGGACCAGGTAAAGCAACAGTGAACACGGGGTGCAGATGTTTATTTGACGGGCTGCGTCATTAATAAGCCGACGTGCGGCTCACCTGCTGTCATGATAACGGATCGCGTGTGGAAATATACTGGAAAAAAGATGAGTTCTCAGTCTTTTAGGCAATGCTATAAAACATACTGCTTATGGAGGAAATGGAGCAGATGGGGGGAGTAAGAAAGAGAGAGGCGGGGCAAGCCGGGGTGTTTACCTGACGTGTAGGTGTGTCAGAGTGAGGCAGGTGCAAAGCACACTTAAAAACATTAAGAAGAATCTTCGTGGTGAACGTTTGAGATTTGTTTTTGCTGTTTTTTTTTTTTTTTTACAATCACGATGCCGGCTCAACGTTGTGATGTCTATAAGCCATTGCTGATGGACGATGACATTGTCTATTGGCCGAAGCCTAGTATTTACAGTGGTATAATATTAGTAGTAGTAGTAGTAGTAGTAGTAGTAGTAGTAGTAGTAGTAGTAGTAGTAGTAGTAGTAGTAGCTTCTTACTGTGCATTCAGACCAAACGAAAATTTAATGCTCACAACACTTTCCTTGCGGGTGTTTTGTTGCTGGGCAACTGCCAAGTGTTCACACACACAACACAAATAAAAACCGCTGTTACAGCTGTATTAACCCAAAATTTTGCTGTCATTAAATTGCAATAAACGTATCAAACTGATGCCGAAATAACTACAGTATGATATCGATTTGTTAAACATATGAACAAACATATAAACATACGAATTCATGCTTTATCGGGTCTGTCACCAGCAGGACAACAACTTCTAAAATGTTTTTCTGAATGGAGTTCAAATCGATCAGGCTGCATTGACTTTTTATGTAAACGCACCGCCCCCAACGCTCACTTCGGTTTTGGTCTGAAAGCACCATTACAGGGATATTTTAACAGTAGAAGTATATACAATGATATTCAAAGTAGTAGTGGTTGTATTAAATCATAATAAAACGTCTCTCTCTCTTGCTCTCAGCTGGTTTCAAACCATGGCATCAAGGATGTCTCCGCCTCCATGACCTCCATGAAGCCCGGCAGCACGCCCGGCTCTCCATTACCTTATGACCTCATCTCAAAGACGGCCGTTTCTGGTGACACCAACTCCTCCCGTGGCTATCGAAACCACCGAAAACCAATGAACCCCCCCAACCAGTACATGCCACTGGGGACGCCGGAGCCCAGCCAGGTGAGCTACCTACGGCCCGTGGGCATGGCGGAGCCCCTGTTGTCTGTCGGCTGCAGCACAGAGGACGGCTGGGAGGAGCCGATGGGATTCAAACCGCCGGCCTTGAACCCCAGAGGGATGAGGAGGAACTACAGAGGGGCGGGAGGGAGAGGGAGGGGAGGCTACGATCAAGCGAGGGGGGCAAACAGGAGGAGACATGGAGGCGAGCCAGGGGCGGGGCTTAACTATGTCCAGTATAATAGGGGGCGGGGCCGTGAGAGAGGATACTAGCTCTCAGCCTATGAGATGAAAGGACACAGGAAGGCGTTTTATTTTTTTCTTCTTCTTCTTTGGTTTCTCCTCTTTCTTCCTGCTTCTTTATGACGCTTTTTGTTTTTTTGTCACCACCTGGATTATCTGATTAAATCCACACATTGAAAATGGATGCCAGAACCAGTCAGGTCGATCAGTTGCCTCTGCACTCATGTCGTCGGGGGTAAAACCTCCGACTCCGTGTATTTCGATGCGTTAAAATGCTCCAAGCTCGTTGCGGAAACACGAATGCTATCAGATCTTCTTTATCAGGCTCATGATTAGCTAGCTCATAAGTGTAGCATGTCAGCAAGTGCAAGTGTACATCTCGTCGTGCATTTCTCAGCAGTTAAACAACAAACTCACACACGATTGTATGGATTTAAAGATTCAAGCTGAAGGTGTGTTTTGAGCACTACGAAACATGTTCAGAATAGAGCTGCGTTGAGTTTGCTGCCATGTTGATGTGACGTTTGGGGGGGATAAAAATTTCAGAGCTTGAGTTTTGTACTCGGAAGTTTGACACGACATCACTTTGCATTTGTCTTTATAGGAATAGGTGGGACATTTTTGGGAAATTTCTTGCTGAGAAAAAAGATTGATCTCCCGCTCATGTCATCACGCTACATCCGAAGCTACATCCGCTTAGCTTAGCATAAAGATTGTAAACGATAGGAAGTGGCTAGCACTGTAAGCTAAACGTAAGCATACGAAAGAGAAATCTGATTTAAACATGATTTGAGAGCAGCTTTCAGAGGTGTGCTGCTGCTGCTGCTGCTGCTGCGCCGTAAAACTACAGCAATATTTAAAGGACTCTGGTTTGTGTGTGTGTATATTCGTCTGTCATGTTGCCCTGCGAGTCTCGTGTCCTCTTCCTGTTGTGAAATTGTCTCATTTTTCTTCTTGCTGGGTTTATTTTTCTTTGTCTCGTTGACTCGGAAAAACACTTAGAGATTCAGTGCCTTACGTTTGCTACTTTTTACTGCCTCGTTTCTTTTTCTTCTTAGTTTGAGAAGCACTGCTGTACAGAACAAATGCTGTTATTGTTTGTGTTGGATTTTTCTATGCGGTTGAATAAATAAAACTTTGGTTCAGATGCTGCTGCTTTTGTAATTTCTGCCTCCAGTACTGCAGCTATATGCTACTTGTTTCAACATCAGCAAATTTTACTTAAAGATAAATCCAATACCATTATTTTGAAGGTTTCCCCACAATTTAACCCTCATGACTAAATATTTAGTTAGAAAGGTTTTAATCTGATCATTTGAGATTCAGTTCTCCAAACCAGCTGAAAAAGTGATCTCCATGTGTATTTTGTAGAAGGAAAAACATGTATATTGTGTATATAAAACCCCCCCACAAAAACCAGGGGTAGAAGCAGTACTCAGATCTTTTAGTTGAAGTAAAAATCACAAATAGTTTGTTACAAGTAAAAGAATTCAAACTATTAATAAAGTATTAAAATAAACAAAGCACTAATTATGCTTTTTTCAGAATATTACTGGTTTAGTTATTGATGTGTTCGTCACTTTAATGTTGCAGCGGGTGAAGGTGGAGCTCATTTTGATTTACTTCATGTATTGCCGTGTGGCTCGAGAATTTCCCTGTGGAGGTGAGTTGCTTTATTTTATATTTTAAAATATATATTTTAAGGCTGGGCGATACGGCCAAATATGTTATCACGCTAAAAAATGTCTTATTAAAAACGTTAAATGTCAAATCATTGTTTCTTTCAATTTTAAAGGCAGATTTTTTTTTTCTCCTGAGGGAAAGTTGAAGAAACCAGATGGTTAATTTTGGTGTTGAACGTTTCTTCGTGGTCTAAACAAACACTTGATGCCAAACATTGAATCACTTCACAAATCTGAGGGAGAACATTCAAAGCAATTATAAAATATTTCTTCAGTCCCTTTGTACCTCAACAAAATAAACCTTCTAGAAAAATGAAGTGTTAATTCGTTTGTGATTAAAATATAATTAAATCAAACACATATTGAACATTTATGTTAGTGAGGAATATTATCACATTAATTGTTCCAGCCCTCATATTTTGTATTAATCTGAATCTGCAGTGTAAGTCATCAAATAATTGTAAAGTAAAAAGTATTTCCCTCTGAGACATAGTGGAGTAGGAGTTGAATGAGAAGTACTGGTAGCTAATATTTAGCTTCAGCTGTACTTGTTCAGGGCTAGTCGGCAAATGTTAGCATGCTAACACGCTAAGCTATAAAGGTAAACAAGTACATTTGAGGTACTTGATACTTCTGCGTGTTTCAAAGAAAAATATTGTACTTTTTACTCTACATTTATTTAAAAGCTGTAGTTTCTTTGCAGATTCAGATTAATACAATTTAAGTAACAAATTAATTATGTATGTTAAGCCACACAGACGTAAATGTAGTTAAAAGTAGCTCCACCTTTACCAGCTTCAATAATTAAAAGCTGTAAAAAATTAAACACTGTAATTCATTTAGGAATTAAATCCATTCCAGCTCTTTAGCAGAAGATGCGAGTACTTCTTCCACCACAAGTGAATGTTAAAGACCTGAAGAGGCTGGGTACGTTGTAGAAATAGTCATCCCATGAGCCTCTGAGGGCTGCTGTACTCTGTAGGTTTTTACATAATATTTCAACATTAGCTGCTGCTACAGAAGCTGCTTCGATCACTCAAGACATTATAAATGAAGGGAAACAGCTCTTGGATCAGGTAGCATCAGTTTATTTTCATTTGTTGTAAATGCATGACTGTTAAAATATGCTGCGTAATATTCCACAATGTCGCTGGCTCGTGAATTCAGCCCAGTATGTTCAGGCTGACTGACACAGAATGCAATGCACTTTTTAAATTTTTAAACGTTTCACAACATTGCTGGCTATTGAATGCAGCCCAGTACATAGAGGCTGATGGGTTATTTTCTTTCTTATGATTTAAACATATCTGCTGTTTGTTGAACGCAGCCTGGTTGTACTTATGGAAAATATCAAGGCTGCAATCCAACTTTGAATGTAACCTCATCGCATGGGGCGTCGCAGTTGGTCACACAGGAAGTTGTCTCAGTCGTCCAGGAAGAAATAGTTTCCGCTCTTCTTCTGTTCTGTGTCCTGGAAGAAAGAGGGCAGTGTGTCTCTTTAAATACAACTTTATTGGCAAGCTGAGGCAGTCACAACGACAATCACTGTCCTGTTTGTGTGCTGGGACGTCAACGTTACAGGTGATCAGTGTCCAATGGCCTGTCCTACGAAGCGGGGTACCTTATCCAGGTAACTTCAGGAGTAACTTTCCAGTTAACCTGTACTACGAAAGGTGGATAGGTGTTAACCGAGGTTTGTTGCCATGGCAATTTACGCTGCATCTCTAAACTGCTCCGAGCAGGTTTTGTTCGTGGTTAACTCGAGGTTACCCTGCACGGAGACTACACACCACATCAGTACTCAGTGTTAATGATGAGAAGTAGGATATTAATACACACCGCTTCATAAAACATGTTTAGATTTCATCCTGATTTGTTCTGCAAATGAAGTTCTGAACACAGCAGCATCACGTTCAGACAGCGAGCCCTGAAGCCTCGTGATTTTAAGGAATCTTAATTAATTTGACGTTTTCTTAGATGGAGCCCATCAGTCTATAATTTAATTCTCTTAACTGTTAGATTAATTACGTGTCCAAAAAATACAGAGTCAGGGTGGGGGTTAAAAAAAAAATCCTAGATGAAAGTGTGAAATTTACAAGAAGAAAAATCGGAAATTTCCTGAAATGAATGACTACGTTTACATGCTGTCAATATTCGGGTTATGGTCGGGTTAAGGTCACGATTCGGGTTTCTGAAACATTCGGGATAACCTGTTTACATGCGTGAGCAGAGAGAGTTTCTCCTGTATACATGGAATTTGTAATCAATTGGGAATACCCCGATGTAAACGGCGACGCACGGTTAACGTCTGGACGTACGGACAACCTCTAAATGTAAATGTCAGTATCTCTGTACTTTCTGCCTTCAACAAAAGACATTATATTCATGTTTTTGACAACATGAATTAAAAATTGGTTTCCTCCTCGCCCAGAAGTACGGTGCTGTGTTGCGCCTCGTCATGTTTACCTCGCTTACTTCGGTATACTGCACGTGGGTTTGGCGATACAAGAAGTTCCTATACTCAAAAGACCAAGATTCCTTGCGAATAGAGCCATGCGAGAACACAAATCATTGTCCCTTTTGATGGGGATATCCCGATCACGCGCTTACATGATCGAAATATTCGGTTAGAAAAGGGGTACCCCAGGGGTAATAACTGGGTTTTTAAAAACCGGGTTATGAGCATATCCAGGTTTTTGCCGGTGTTTACATGGCCGTGCGCGACCGGGTTATTGCTAATATCCCGGTTTTGAACGGGTTACTGGCTGCATGTAAACGTAGTCAGTGTCATAAAAAAAAAATCTAAAATCACTTTGTTTTCTTCTGAATACGGTCAATCCAAGGCAAAGTCTCTAAGGTGCATGATAGTGCTTGTGGGCTAAACTCAGTATTTCCTCCTTTGCAAAGTTTAATATAACTTTCCAGTGCATGCATAATACACGACAGACGAGTGTGTGATGTTGCAGCCTTGCAAAGTAAAGTTTCTCTCAAATGTGTGATTATAATGTCAGAGAATATTCAAGTTTTTTTACTTGTAGATTTATCGTGAAAATTAAATTCTGTCTCGGATTATTCCCCCTCTCCACTGGTCCATTACAATGGACCTTAAGTTGTACCTTTACATCTTAATCATATTACACATAAAAGAAGAGCCCATAAAATATATAATAGAAATTTAGAATAAAATTAAAATACGAACACTGTGAAGATAATTAGGCTACAAATTTACTCAATGTGATGCCAACAAGCCTCCCTGGCTTTGTCGTCCGCCACGATGTTAGATTTAACCATTAAGTCTTTACATTGATCATTTCCTGACACTACCAACATGTGTTCCTCTGGAGAAATGCCGTTGTTGCAAAAAACTCTGCCTGCACGGCCGAACACATCCCTTTCATGCAAACTCCAATTAAGTTAATACGGACTCAACTAACTAACATCTTATCCTCCGTCGTAGTACCGTTTAACTCCAGTGTAGGCGGTCAGAGTTTGTCAACCCTGAGTTAACTCTGAGTAGGTTAAACTTCCTTCATAGTACAGGCCACAGGAGACAGTACTACGACACAAATATCACCAACTTTAAGTAACAAAACCACTTATGTTGCTCATAAAGGCAGCAAACATTCAAGGTTTTCTTGACTACTGAAATCTTTCTTTTTGAAATTGCTTATGCTCAAAAGGGTAACTTTGGTATTTTTCACCCATGTTTTTGTGTCTATGTGACTAATTGGGACATTAATTGAAACTGGTCCAGTATTGAGCGAGTGCGCTGCAGTCAGCAGCAGCGAAGCAACAGTAACCTTGTGGGGAATTACGCCCTGTCAAAGAACATCCAAGTGTCTGTTATCATTATGGAAAGGATTCCCACAAAGAGAGACCTTTTTTTGAAGAGTAAGTCACTATATCGCTCTCATCAAAGACTCACTTAGTAAAAATAGTACTTTTACTTCTCTGGTCCACCACTGCCTTGATTGTTTAGTTACTGTGTGACTTGGTTAAAAACACCAATGTCACAAACTTACCGGCGGAGGCAATGGTAGACCAGCAACTCCTGTGTTTTTCGAGGTACAATTACTGGTTTTATCAAGGGAGTCTGGTGGCTTTGACAGACTGTTTTTGCTGAAACAAAAAGGATCATGGCCATGAAAGTGTCGACTTCAGTTAGAGCGAGTCCTTTACTGTGCTGTGATTGGTCAGCTGTGTATTGGGGGGTGTGGCCTGCCCACAAGGATTCAAAAAATGTTGGTCTTGTCACAGACAGAAAAACTTTAGAAAATCAGTTTGGAAAATACCGAAGTTACCCTTTACGTGTTCACACAACAACAACACACAGCTGTGTTTAACGTCACTGGACCAGATCCGGGTGTTTGTACCTTGATGGAGTTGAGCTTGTTGATGCGCGGCCTGAAGTTGTTCGGGTCTCTTCTGAATGTGATTTCCAACAGGGAGAGAAACCGGTTCATCCCAGCTAACAGACTCTGAGGACTGAAAAGAAATTCAGTCGTCCTCATCACAGCGAGCGTTGGAGTTCATGTTGTAAGTGTTTTGTTTTTTAAAAAAAACGTGATTCTGGGACTTACGTGTTAGCCATGGTCTTCTTGGAGGGAATACCGTCGAACACGATGACTCTGTCGGCCAGGTAGGTCGCCATGATGAAGTCGTGCTCCACCACAAACGCCGTCTTCTTTGCATGGAGGATGTACCTGCACAGAGACGCACACCGGAGTCAGGCAGGCAGCAGGTGGGGAAGAGCGAGGACAGAGGAGAGTGAGGAGACATGAGGGAGGACATGTAGAGCTGGAGGAAAACATTCAGGTAGTGAGGGAAAGGTGGAGGGGAAACTGTAGCGGGCAAATAAAAGTGTCAGCGACCTCTTGATGACCCTGGCGGCCATCAATCTCTGCTCAGAGTCCAGGTAGGCCGAAGGTTCGTCAATCAGGTAAACATCAGCTGGTTTTCCAAGACACAGAGTGAGAGCGACTCTCTGCAGCTCACCACCGGACAAGTTCTGCACCTGAGGGGGGAGGAGGGCGAGAGGTCAGTCACTCTGTCCTCATTATGTCTCCGTCACACAGGAGGTGTTTTCAGCTGTAACACCAGCCTCAGAGTTTTCAAATGATAAAAATGATTTCACAATACGGAATAAAGAGTCTGAGATCAGATGAAGTGGATGCATTTCCAGGAAATTTAGTGGCAACTTAAAATAAAATAAAACAAATATATGTGTGAAATAACTGGAACTAATTGGTGGCTACTAAATTTCTGCTATTGTGGCATCGCTAGTTTGTTGTTCAGGAACTATTACAAGCACCAACATTCATGTAGACTCATGAAACAGTAATTACAACGGCACTTGAAGGCACCACCAGTGACTGACAGCTGAGTCTCTGGTTGCTTAGCAGCAGCAAAACAGCACTCATCTAAATCAAGTGTTGAAACTTCACAGTGAACTTCCTGTGTGATGTGACACTGGACAGCTCATGAAAGAGACTGGCGATGGGGGTGAGTGAGAGAGCGTCTTACATCCTGGTCTATGATGCTCTCTATCTGCATCGGCTTCATGACGTCGGTGATGAACTGCGGGTGGGTGTAGGCGTCTCTGATCTTCTCGTGCAGCAGAGCTCGGACGCTTCCCTGCAGACACACAAACACAAACAGGCTCTTCATGTCTAAAAACATTTCACACGGCCGTCAGAGTTTACACTTTAAGAGTTTGAAGCACTTTGATGGACTGAACATTGATGACGCACAGAGAAAACTAGATCTGCAACAAGGAATTAATCTGCCAACAACTTTGTTACTGTTATTTAAGCAATTTTTATAGAAAAAATATGAAAAGAAACTCTTATTTACCACGTAGTTTTCAATTTGCTGTCATTATAGTGACCATAAATTAATCAATAGAGATAATTATCACTTTTTGCAGCCTTACACAAAATGTTTCTTCCCGTTTCCACTCATCAGCCTGCTCTCAGTATAAGCTGCTTTTCATACGGAAGAATTAAAGAAAACTGCAATGACGACTGACTTTGTGCAGAAAAACTGTGAGGTAACTGGTTGCTGGTGCTGACTTAAAAAATACAGCAGAATGATCCTTTAATTGTCAAACTGAGCCTGTTTGTTCAAACTGAAAAACATTGTTTTACTGACTGACCTTGAACTTGGGGCTGATGGTCTGAGGCTTGTAGCTGACGTTCAGGATGGGAACCTCACCTGAAAGACAGAGCGCAGGTAAGTGTGTGTGTTCATACATGGTTGTGTGTGAATGTGTGTGTGTGTGTGTTAAGACACTCACCTCCCCCGTCAGATTTAAGCCCTCCAGCCAACATCCTGATAAAGGTTGTCTTCCCTGTGCCTGCAGACACAAACATAAATCCATTACACACAAAGAGAAACTAATTTATATATATTTATTATTTATATTCAGGGCTCGATATCATTATGGATGGAGACGTCAGTCGGTTCACAGCCTTGGTTGAAATATCAACAGCTACTGGATGGATGGCAAACAGCGGTGGGATAAAACAATGCTACGGGCTGCGTCAGTGGGGGCGTGATGTTTAAGGAACCGCTCAGAGAATGAAATCTGATCCAGAAGGTCCAGTTTAATAGTAAGACATTCATTATCAGACACCAAAACAGCTCACAGAGATTTATTAAAATAATAATACAAATATAATAAACTTATAGATTTTCATAGTCTGTAAATGATCACGGCACCATGATCACAAGGTAGAAATACGGTGTCCACGTTGCAAAGTAATCTACCAGGAATGTGGACGTGTTGCCAGATGACGTTGGTTTGCAGAGAAGGTGCTGTTTTGTCAGTCGCCTGCTGCTCCAGTAAAATGAATCAAAGGGCTGTGTTTTTTCCCCATGCAGGGCTGCTGTCGGTCTGAAGAATATTCAAAGTAATTTTGGGGACCAAACTGCAGCGCAGTAAATCCTGAAACGCCTGACTTGTGCAACAACGTGACTGAAAACAAGGCAGCAGAGAGCGGTGAAGAGGCGTTCAGAAAACAAGGAGAGCAGCTGAGGAAGAATTCAGAAACGCAACGTCGAGAACACCGTCAGCACCTTACAACAAGAAGTGACTCAGCTGAAACATTCAGATGAAGCTAAATTTCTCATACGTTAACCACGAGCAGCCGCACGAGATTTCTGACGTCAGAAGTTTGTCTGAAACTAACATAAATGTTGATTTAAATCAGGACCCACCTACTGTACTACAGAGTTTATTACTCTGTGTTACGACTCATTTCAGCCCCACACAAAACATTTAAACAGGGATTTAAAACTCAGCCTGAACCTCAATATATAAACACTTGGCAGTTGGTCCATTGGGCCAAAGACCCATCAATAAGTCCCTCCTCTAGCCTCAAAAAGGACCAAACACTCGGATCAACAGTTTCTACCAATCAGCGTGGCAGGATTTCCTGCAGCACTGTTGAGTCACACTGGATTAGTTTTACCGTTTACAGCTTACCGTTCTCTCCCAGCATCACCATGATCTCAGAGTCTGTAAATTCTCCTGCTTTGATGTCCAGCGTGAACTCGCCCAACGTCTTCCCCATTTCTGGATACTGAACAACAACAACAACAAGTCAAACTGCAGGCTCAAGCTCAGAGGACACAATCCTGACTTCTGTTTATTATAGAAAACTTCACCTCACTTAACACAAGATGACGACGATGGCGAGTCAGGGAGGAGAAAAGATGAGGCAGGCAGTGAGGGAGGAAGGGTGAAAGCAAGAAAGGGCGTTTCTAAAACCCAAGAATGCAAAGAACGTACTTGTGTTCTTGGGGAGAACTGTTTTTTTTTGGAAGAATGAACTCTGTACTGACAGTTTCAGCCGTTCTTGCTGGTATAACAACAAACCCTCAGCACAGAGGCCACCTGCAGCGCTGCAAAATAACAGCCAGGCTTTATCCCCCAAAACAAAAAGCTCAGAATTGGGTTAACTGGAAAGTATGTTTTAACTTCCAAGAAATATGTTTCATTAAAAATATTTAAAATGATAGCAAATAAAAAAACAAGTCCCGTAACCACACTAACAATGTGTTTAAGATAAAACAACAACCTTTCATACACCTTCTGTTTGTTTGTTTGTCAAAGTATTTAAAAGTATTATAAATCTACACAGCTGATTTCTGCCTCAGGACTGAATTTAGGGATGAAACAGCAAACGAAAACTGCACTGAACTTTCTGTGGTCGGCCTTTGTGAGGGGCGTGTGTGTGTTTCAGCTCCTCACTTGTCGCCGAAATGAATGCTGGGATTTTTATGTTGTCAAGTTCATACAAGTTACCGTCCGATGCATCCTGAGTAAAATGAGCATAGGAGCAATACTTCAGGAACTATAACTGTTGCCGAAATGTGAGCTTGTGTATTTGGACCTGGGCCACAAAAGATGACGTTTCAGGACACAAGAAGAGACGAAGAGAGAAGAGTGTGTCCGAGGTGTTGAAAGTGAAGAGTGCAGGGCGGGAAGATGAAATAAAAAAAAAACAAAAAAAACAACAGGTGAGCTGAACCGACCTGGTAGTGCCTGAGTCTCTTCACCTCCTCCTCATTGGCCGTCTCAGCCACCTTGAAGACCAACGAGGTCTCACGAAACCTGAGATTCTCCGTGGGAACGTAACCGTCCAGGAAGATGTTGATACCTGAAGGAAGGAGGCGGAAATGAAGTTACAGAGAGACTCTGGATGAAATGAAATGAAATGTGTTCGATACTCCATTTGTTTCAGTTCCTATGAAACAAATAACTACATATTACAGTAACTTAAAAGTCTTATTGGTCCAATTGTAGCCAGAAAGTTTTGGCAGGTGACGGCTACTCGTCATGTTAGCCTTGCCTTAAACTATAATACAAAATAATCACAGTGAACTCAGCACAGTAACTTTAGAAAAGACGGATAAATCAGGTAAAAACTGTAAATCAACAGGTCAGGTAACTGAGGCTGGAGGAGGCGGAACATATACTATGAGAATATATTTCCAACAGATACATATGTATCAAGGTGCGGTGAATAAATCACCTGTGGTCTATTTTAAATCTTAACATTGAACATCAGACAAACTTCTGCATCCATGGAAAAAAACAAGAACTTTAAAGACTACTTTTCTTATGATTCTTAGATATTAAATCACCACGCTCCCCAAATTAAATACAAGATTTTTTGATACCAAATAGAAGGCAATTTAATTCCTGCTGCAAGGTAGATGATGGGAAACCAGTAGGGACAAGAACAACAGTAACTCCCAGTAATATGGGCAGGGCCCCAGATCAGCAGCAGAAGACTAACGAACCAGTTCAAAACCAGTTAATTCAAGTTGTGATAAAATTGCTCATTCTGAGACCACGAGCTTCTGTGTTGCTGTAGCTTCAATAGTGACAGAACGAATTTCAGTGCTCTTTAAGGCTCCTAAAGACTTTACAGAAAACACCAAGTCTTAATTTTTCAGTCATTATTTAGCGTTTAAGCTTCAACAAACTGTATCTGTTGTTCCCCAGTGAAACTGCAGCGTTTAAAAAACCCAACAAACATTCATTTTGCTCCTGTATTGTGTTTCTAGCACGTCACATGTTTATCTGTGCGTGTTGTGTTTGAGTTTTACCCTCTCGGACGCTGAAGGGCATGGTGACGACTCCGTAGGCGCTGGGGACTCCGTACAGACAGCAGATGAAGTCGGACAGGTAGTCCAGCACACTCAGGTCGTGCTCCACCACAATGATGTACCTTGAACATGAATGAGTGCATGAACTGTTTTGAAACTTTGGGGGCTTTAAACACAGCACAACAGTGACATCTGGTGGTTTGCACAGCAGCTTATAGAGCAGTGGTCGGCAATAGGCGGCCCGCCAGCAATAATATCTGACCAGCGTGCTTTAGTAGCAGAAAAGTAAAAAATAAATAAATCGATAGCAGCTGGTGCTGAAACAGATCTCAGTCATAACGGCTACAGTTACTCACATAATAACTTCCTCTTAAGTGATTGTGCCTACAAAATAAAAGCATAAGAACGTTTTTTGCAGCAATGCTTCATGTTGACTTTATTGAGAGCTTTTACTTTGAAAAGTTCTGAAGGACATTCGAAAGAGTCTCTGGCCTGCTTGACACGCCTCTGAAAAAGTCGTCAGTAAACGTGTGATTGGATTCCCCTGAATTACCTCAGGATAATGAAACTAAGCGCCCATAGGTTTATGAATGCGGATCAACGCCGGGATGCACACACACTGCAGCACAGGCTTTTTTGTGAGCATGTGCAAATGTGTCCTATTAATCAATCTGTTTAACAAAAGAGAAAAAAAATATCCGCCATATGTACGGGAGTCCCGCTCCTACCAACTGGCGTTTAAGGTTTTGACCTAATTTGACTTTGTTCTGGCCGCCATGTAACGCCTTGAAAAACATTTGGCGCTACTTTTTGGAGCAAACACTTTGACCGTGGACCTGATAGCAATGTAACATTTGCTTTCAGCAATGCTTGTTGTTGCTGTGCGTAACGTTATGACGTCATAACATTGTCATTATCAATGGCAATACATTTAAAATGTTTTTAAATTTAAATGTTTACCTGTCTGGAGTGATGAGCGAGCGGATGGTGATGGCAGCCTTTAGCCTCTGTTTCACATCCAGATAACTGGACGGCTCGTCGAACATGAAACTGCAGCAGAGAAACAGAAAACAACCGTGAGTCAGAGGTTAAAGTTCAAATAGTAACGGTGCATCAGCGGCAGATTGTTTCCTCACATGTCGGCCTTCTGGATGCAGACGACGGCGCAGGCGAACCTCTGCAGCTCTCCTCCGGACAGATCCTCCACGTTCCTCTCTCGCAGGTGACTCAGATCTGCCCAAACAAAAACAAAAAAACAGCCAATCACAACGAGGTGGACAGCGGCAGAAACAACGCAAACAGTAAAGTTCTGTCTTCATGTTGTGAGGATTTTTCAAAATATATTAACTTCACAATGAACCACATCTGAAATCAATCATGTTGGCTGTTCTCATTGAACGTCATTACAAGAGGAAAAGTAATAATTAACACTTTATTATTTTATTTAAGAGGTATAAATGTTTTACTTGTTACTCCACAGAAAAGAGTCACACACCCTGTCCCACTACTTTTGTGTTAGAGCCTATAACATTTAAATTTAGGGCGGTGCAGGGCCTGCAATAAAATAAGTGAAAACTGTCATCCACAGGCCCAAATGTGACGGCTTCACATTGCTTAGTTTGTCCAACAAAGAATCTAAAACACAAAGAAATTCACTCTACTTTGATATAAAACAGAAAATAAGCAAATCATCACATTTGAGGAGCTGGAGACGCTCACCCTCTGAACACATCGTTTTATGAATTCACCTCTTCATTTGTCAGAGGAAATTATATTATGTTTTTTTATAAAAGTTAAATACTGACTGGTGTTTGTTTGTTTGCACATGTCCGGTGTGTGTGCGTTTACCGAGCTGTTTACAGACGATGGTCTGTGTGTCTGTGTCATCTTTCCTGCTCAGGATGGACCCTACGGACCCCTGGAGGCAGACGTGAAGAATTAAATTACTACTTCTACAGTGAAACAAATCTTTGATCAAAAGCAGCACGTGTTTGACTCGTTTACCTTGACGGTCTTTGGGATCTGGTCCACATATTGCGGTTTGACGATGGCCCGCAGGTCGTCCTCCAGGATTTTGGTGAAATAGTTCTGCAGCTCGGAGCCTCTGAAGTAGGTCAAGATCTCCTGCCAGTCTGGAGGATTCTGGGATAGAAACACACAGTCACAGATCCAATAAACACATGTAAAGGAAGTGACATTAACAATTTGTCCAAAAATAACTTTTTAATTTGGTCCGACAGCAGCTGAATATTAATGCTGTGTTTCCCATTAATTAAGGCGGCCAGCCACAGTCTATTTTGTTCAGCCATAGTTTCAAAATGAAAGGAAAATATATGATCATTAAAGACTTCTCACACACTTTGGCATCCGACCCGAAACTTAAAAGGTTTCCAGCTTTATGTCCACTGTAATGCACATCATGCATGAATTAAGCACTTTTCAAGCACTTTCAAGGTACCTAAATCAAAAATTTCCAGACTCTGGAAGCCTTGATCGTCACATCTAAATTGTTGATATAAATGCAATTACAAAACAATAAAGTTTCCACAGCAAACAACATACAGTTTGTCACTTGTTTTACTGTACCAGCTGTTCATCTGAACGTTGACTGCATGTTTAGATCATGATTATTTTACTAATGCTAATGTTCAGAGGGTGACGAGTGAACACAAGAATAGATTTGTTGAAGACCTTGAAAACATAACAGCTGAAATGAAGAATTTTCCAAACTTTCAAAACTTTGAACTTTATTTATGAAAGTAAATTAAGAGTTTTGGGGGTTTTGGACTGTTGGTCGGACAAAAGTAGTAATTTGAAGAAATCACTCACTGACATTTTAAAGATAATTAATCTTCCAAATAATTTGCGTATGAATCTATTATGGAAATGATGGTAAAGTTGGAGAAAATTTAAGACTCGCCTTCCAGTTGACGGCTGGTCAGAAGACAAAATGGCAGCTGTGAGCAGCTACACCCGTTTTATCTCATCAGCACAGCACCGCTTTGCACTGTGTTTTCAAACCTCAGCAGCGTTACCGCCTTGCTCTTGTGTTCTGTGGGGGGGGCAGCAGGAGGTTTTAAGACTCACATCAAACTTGCCAAGGTTGGGTTTCTGTTTTCCAGCCAGGATCTTCAGAGCTGTGGACTTGCCGATACCGTTGGTCCCCACAAGCCCCAGCACCTCACCGGGCCTGGGGATAGGCAACCTGGGTGCACACAAACATACATAACAAATAAATGATTACACCACAATGACACTATAAACATCATCACGTGTCAGTATGCTTCCAACAAACAAGGCTGTACAAAGAGTAGCAGTGCTCAGATACTTTACTTCAGTAAAAGTACAAATAACTCAATGCAAAAAAACTCCATTATAAGCAAAAGTCCTGTATTTAAAATCCAAGCAACATTTCATTGCTGGACCTGCTTTATATTAGAGCTGGGCGACGTCTACAAAATTGGCCTCGGACGATGTGAAACATTGGGATGGACTACGTCATAAATGAGCTGGCATGCAGTGCATGCCGATTTAAAAAGAATAATGATAAGGCTGCTGGTCACAGGGCGGAACAAGCAGGAACAAGCAGGATGCTGCTTTCTTCCAGCTGTACTCAACAGTGTTCACATTATAAAAATAAATAAATAAAAAATGATCAGAGTATGTTCAGGCTCGAGTGCCACATGAAAGCAGCGTGGAGTTGTTAAAGCAGCGTACCGATGCAGTTTGAAGGAGTTGGCGCAGTATCTGTGTGTGGTTTCCTTCTCCAGGTTGCTGGGCAGGTTGACGATCGACAAGGCTCCGAACGGACATTTCTATAACAGCAAAACAGAACACCACATCAGAACAGTCAGACCTCAACAAAAAACATAGCTGATGTGGTTCTGTAAAAACATTCTGTGATCACAGTTACTAATCCTTCCAACTTGTTATGACTCAAGGACAAATCCTGTTCTAAATGATAATATTCAAGGATTACTGACTGTTGCACAGCACATATACTTTATATTTTCTTAACAAAATATGGTTTGAAATCTTCAAGTGTAATTACCTTGATGCAGATGCCGCAGCCTATACACAGAGACTCTGAGATCCAGACAATCTTACTCTGTGGAGTCACCTCGATACACAGCTTACCTGCAAACACACACATTTAAATACAAGTTAGTTTTTGGTGTCTACTCTTTGGAAAGTGAGTCTGTCTGGATATGAGAACCAACTAAATAATCCCTCACCCATGCGGACGACTGGGCAGCTTTTCTTGCACTCCTGACGGCATTTCTTAGGTTTGCATTTGTCATGGTTGACAATGGCAATCCTGGTGTTTTTATCCGCCATGATGGAGGGCTGGAATGACGGACGCTAGCACCTGTGGAGCTGAACGAAAGCGGGGACATGCTGATGAAATTTGGAAGTGTAAAGAGGTTTTAAGAGAAACTTATTTGAGAGTGAAGTTTAACACATTTTCAGTCAACACACACAAACATTAAATTCACGTGTTTGCAAACATATGCACAGGTGTTGGTGATATTCAGGTACCAAAGCCACAATAGATATCTAAATGTAGGGGATAGTGGTCAGGCTCGAACCTGTGTCCACAGGCATACTGTTCAGTCTGCTGAAGCAACACATTCAATTCTAACAAAAACGCACAGCCTTTGCCTCTAACAAAGGGCTGCCACGGATCTGCTATCACAGCCCGAAACCAGCTTCTACCTGTTCCCGACTGGAACCAAAATTAATGCGTTCTGGCTTTAATGCAGGTTCTGGATTAATGGATTTTTATTTCAGGCCCCACAAGGACGAACTGACGTAAATGAATCTGCTGCAAAACCACACCAGTTAGGTCATCGCAATTTTGGTGTAGGGACGGCGAGGCACACCAGACTCCATGTAAAAGTCTGGCCTTTTATCGTTGCCTTACCACAGAACGTGTTACATGCCTGGTACTGCGTGAGTTAAGCCCTTTAACTATTCAGTAGTATCCGGCCTTTTCAACGCGCCATACAGCTAAAACATGAAGTAAAACATATATGAATAAAAATTAAGACTTTATATTAGGTTAGTCTGTAATACTCCTTATTAACTAACGTTACAGCCCAACGCCGACACGCAACGGGCGGTGGCGAGCAGCACCAATAATGGATTTGTCCTCAAATAACCTGCTGATCTGTGAGTTATTCATATGCCGAATTCATCAACCAATCGTAAAAAATGACAAGACATCTTCAATCGTGACCTTGTTTTGGTACGCTTGTGTTAGTGAGCATGAAACCCTTTAATTGGCAAATAACTGTATTGAATTTGGAGTATAATCATTTGGGTAACGTTCTATGAGAAAACATAATATTTTCGCCAGCAACAACAGCTGTGTTTAAAACTACACTGTCGAGCTATCGACCAACTCTACTTGTGTACACATATTAGTAACTCGTCGGTTTAAAAAAAGCAACACTGGAAACTATAACGTAGCTACCGTTACGTACTAACAGTTAGCCAACGTTAGCTTTAAATTAGCATCACTTTAGCAGCGCAGGCCCCGCACTTTGACAGCTGCTCGGCGGGGGAACAGCGCTCAGTTTTGTGGCAATACAACCATAAAAGAGGCACAAAATCCGGAGCGGAAGTTAGAAACTCACCCCTCTTCGGCTCCCGTTCCCCGGCTTTGACGAAAATACACGCGTTGCTACGTTTAAACACCAAAAATTGGGAGTGAAACTTCTTTTTTTTCCAGCAACGTGTTCCTCTCCTGGACGCCGGCTGGAAAGATGGCGGGAGAGACGCACACAGCATGCGACGGCGTTGGTGTGACGTCAGTTAGACGCGACCTGGATTCACAAAAGTGGGAGATTCGAAGTGGCTGCGGAAAAACAAAGCGGATTTTAACATTATTTGTGTCTGAAAGCATCATCTAAAGCACTGACACATAAATTTGGGAACTTTTCCTAACCGGGTATGTGTAAGTTTTGCTGATTTTTCTGTCGTAAACTAAGTTTGGGAGGCTTTGAGACTGTCTACAGTAGAGAAATATTAGCTGCAAGCAGCTAGCTGGAGCGCCCTTTTACAACGTTTGTATACCTGTTTATTTACACTGCATGCATTTCAGAAAATAAATAATTAACGACTAGCCGTATAATTAACCGTATGGTCCGATAATATATATTAAATTGAAACGATGAATATGTTTGACGTTCACACACAAGAGTTAACGTCCTCCAAAATACACCAATTAAAGCAACGATGACACTAAGTGACTGTTAGCTAAGTGAGATGGTACTGGATTTGTCAATTACATGCCGAATTTCTCCTAAAGAGATATGAATTCACATAAGTGCTTAAAACAGATTATGTCATTAATTTACATCTTTAAAAATAAAAGCCAAAGTTAAAATGTTAGAAACTTGAAGGAAATTTGGCGTTAAGTTTTTGACTTATGAGACAAAAAGGGCCAGCTAGTGTTTACTGAACTTGTGTCTCTGTCTTTCTCCGTGGTTAAAGGATGGCCACCCCAAGCAAGACACCACCCGGCGCCGACCCGAAGCAGCTGGAGCGGACTGGGACGGTCCGGGAGATTGGCTCTCAGGCAGTGTGGTCCCTATCCTCCTGTAAACCAGGTCAGCCACAAACTTCATGTACAGTCTGCCGTGTGTATACAGAGGGACAGATCTAGTCTGGTGTAATTTGAGATCTGTTCCTCCACCCGTGTCCAGGTTTCGGAGTGGATCAGCTGAGGGATGACAACCTGGAGACCTACTGGCAGTCAGATGGATCCCAACCTCATTTAGTCAACATACAGTTCAGGTAATGTGGAGTTGTGTTCCTTCAGTACTGGGATTTCTGGCATATTTGCTGGACTCTCTTAGGAACTTAGGATTTTTAGGCCAGCAGGTGTAGGTGTCTTGTTTCTGGGAGGAAGAATCCAGTTAGCATGTATTTTTTTTCATCTGTATCTGGGTGTCTGTGTTTATTGTCACTGATGTTTGTAACTGTTTTGTTCAGGAGGAGAACGACAGTGAAGATGCTGTGTATTTACGCTGACTATAAGTCAGATGAGAGCTACACACCCAGTAAGATCTCAGTCAGAGTGGGCAACAACTTCCACAACTTACAGGAAATCAGGGTAACAGCTCTTTATAATAATGTTGTCTGTCCTCACCTAAAAGTTCACCCGAAAGTTTACTACAGACGTTCACACTCAAATGATCTACTCTCTTCTCACCATGCTCTTCCTCGTCTTCCTCTCTGCAGCAGTTGGAGATGGTGGAGCCCAGTGGTTGGATTCACATCTCTCTGATGAATCAGGTAAGAAACGCATGTCTTTTTTTTTCACTTTTGAAACTGTGAAGCTTTAGTGGTCAAAAACTCTACAGAGAAGCTTTCCAAAGTGTGTGTCTCCATGATTCAAAGCCTTTTATGATTCAAGATTCTTTACTATATTTTGTTCTCTACTACATTCTTTGCAGTTTCAGTGGAAGTGGGAGAGTTTGTGCTTGGTGACATTATTCTTTACGGTTTTTAATTTGAACATTCAAAGACTTTTTTGGTACTGACTAAAATGTGTCTGTGGCACAGAGAGTATCAAGCTGTCAAGTACAAATACAGAAAGTTAGCTTTAAATGTTTACGCACATTTGGACCCTTTTTCTTTAATCTGAAAGTTCCCGATAATAACAATAAAACAATAAAAACTTTGCCAGTTTTATTCTAGTTATTTTGGGGCTGCTTGTGTTTAGACAGCATTAAACATTTTAAATGTGGCCTAAAGCATCTTGTGTTAAATAAAAAAGTCACAGTAAGTATTGACAAAAAAGTGTTTTTACCAGTACTGAACTTGAATTGTATCGGTACTAGAATAAAATAAATAAAAATCATAACTGCCCCGTTTTACAATGAACATTGTGTGAAGTGTTTGTGTTTAATGGCAGGAAATTGTGCACAAGGGTATCACCAATGACTTGTGTCGTGTGTGTGTGTGTGTTGTGTGTGTTTTAGCGGACAAACGAACCAATCAGCACCTTCATGATCCAGATCGCAGTGCTAGCCAACCACCAGAACGGCAGAGACACGCACATGCGGCAGATCAAAGTCTACACGCCTGTGGAGGAGAGTTCCGTCGGAAAGTTCCCACGATGCACCACGGTGGACTTCATGATGTACCGCACGATCAGGTGACAGCCTGACCTTCAGTGTGCCTCTGGAACGTTTGGGAGTCACATAAGATGTCATGAAAAGAGGGAAAATTGCACAGACTGAAAAATGGAGCTGCTGCTCATCTAAACATCAGATTCTGACATGATGGGGATTGATTGATTCCAGAATCGATTAATCTCAAACTGCATATCATTAAGGTTTTACTAAATGTGACTTTTTAAAAAAAATAAATAATTAAAGTACTGATATGCAAAGGCAAGCTGCCAATATTAAAGATAACCACATTTAATACTGAAAATGGCGCAGTATTTATATGTCGTGATGTTTGAAGACTTAAAGAACAAACTCGTACTTTGACACGTTTCCACACGCAATCTGATCTGGCCAGTAAACTGAATGATTTGATTATTTTCACCAGGACAGGAGTCAGAGTTCGTAAAGACAACAGAACGTAGATATCTAGTGTCAGTTTTTAAACTGTTTTGTTCAGTATCAGACTCTCACAGATAAAAACTGCTGTGCCTACGCACTGCCCCCTGTTGTGGATTTTTTTTTAACTTAATGTTGAATTAAATGTCTTTCAAAGCAACATGGCTGCCAGAATGTGACTGTGTTGATGAATGAAAAGCAGAAAACTAAAGTTTACAGAGCTGCAGGGAACGTCACAAGAAACAATATAGACAAGACACAAGTAGAGGGAAAGGAAACTTTCAGGGAGTTTTTTAAGCATCACAGGACCCAGTGGCTCCTTTTTAAAGGCAATTCTAAAGATTTCCAGGGACCTTTATCTGGGTTCTAGATTATTCAAGGGGTCCTGGAGCTCCACAGATTTCCTGGGGCCACATACATACAGAGGTTTTTGTAGAGAAACCTCCAAGGCTGGATGATGATGCTCAAGGTGGTTCCATGATGATCCAGGGTTTTCCAGGTGCTAGGAAGTAAGTTGCAACAAACCTCCATGAGCAATGTTCGAGGATTCCTAGGGCTCCTCAAGGCTCCTTCAAGTTCCAGGAGTATTTTGAGAGGGAGGAGTCCTGGGTCCTTGGGATGCATTAATGATTCACAGGGAGGTTCCAGGACCACCAGAGAACAAGTAAGTTAGTAAAGTACATAAGTATCAGCATTAAAAAATTTAGTACAAAAAAGTTCTCAGTATGTAGTATTTTAGATTGTCTTTTCTAATATGCATTTTTCCAACAATAAGCATTTTACAAGAACCAATTAACATTAATAAGACCTTAAAGATGAAAGAATGAAGGCCACATTCAGGCAGTGGTGAAAGAACTGAGATCTTTTACTTAAAGTTTAGATAAGTCATGAGGATTAGTCTAATTATATATTTCTCTTCCAATCAACATAGCCCATGAAAATGAATTAAGCCAACTGATTTCCTAAATTACAGACACACAAACCAACTCAACCGTGTAATAATGGATCGACTGTAATCTATTGTTTGTTAAGACAAGATAATCACTCTCTGAAGAAAATTATACCACTAATCCCTCTGTTTCGTCTCCTTTCTCTGGTAGTGCACTACAGAGCACTTTAGACATCATATAACAGACTGAAAGGATAAATTAATCACATTCAGTTATCAAACTGCATGAATTACAAAGCAAATTCAATCCAATTTGTAATTAATGGATTGAATTGAAATGGTTCACTGCAGAATATGTATTTGGCTGTTCTGACCTGATGCATTTATCATTGACTAAGCTTCATCTCCTTAGTGACTTTAATGATTGTTTATCCTCTTCTCTCAGTTTGCACATGATGTTTACACTGATAAATGAAGCAGACTTATAAGTTCCTGCAAAGGAGCACATGGAAGCTTTTTAGATGTAAATTCACCCTCACATCCAGAGACCAGAGGTAGACGCCATTGTTAGAAAGCAGAGTGTAAACATACCTCAGAAAAAAAAGTCACTTACAAGTTTGTGTTCACTTCATGTAAGTCATCTGTTAAACATAAATCATGAGTGATAAGTTCATCTTTTTTTCTTTCTTTTTTTAAACAAAAAATTATAAAAACACATCAATGAATGTTTAAATCATTACACTGGGTGTCATGTCTATGGAGCCCTGTAAGAAAAAAATTGTTCTAATTCTTAGAGGCAGAGCTGGACTCCCAAGGGCCCTAAGCAAAACTGTGCTATCTCTTCTATCCAGTGCTGGTTTGAACAGACCTCTCTGCACACTAACTCGGTCTTCATAAAGTCTGTTAAGACTGGGCACCAGTTCGCTGGGTCATTTTGTGGAGCAGTAACTGGTCCATTAGAGTCTGAGCTGCTTGTATCTGATACTGGCTGTGCTCGTACTGCCTGCGGCTGCCTGTGTTTCACCTGAGTCTGTGCCTACTAAACACATCTGGACTGGGTCTGTGCATATACTGGCTGACAAGCCATCTACTCTACTGACAAACTTAAGCATAGCACTTGCAAATTATAAATAACATTACTTGCTAGATATTAGTGTTTTCAGCTGCACCAGGTCCATTCAAACTGGCTCCCACAGGTTTCCTTCAATGCATGTTCAAAAGTAAAATAGCCTACTATTTATACTCTGACTTGACTGAATAAGTGATGCTTTTTATTTACTGAGATGTACATTGTGCTCAGATGCTGCACTTTTTAGATGCAAACATTGTAATAATCAATAGTGTCAATCCATTACTCTCCATCTTGCATATATCCAGAGTTCTAATTAAACCTTGACTGCATATTTATACACATTTGTTCATGCAACACAGTTTCCTCTTCCGAGCTGCAGTTTATAAAACACTGTTGCCTATCGGTAGTTAACAAACATATTAAATAGTTATATTTCACACTAATATTGTTCAGAAACAAAGTCTGATTAGATAGAGACTCATTGCAAGCTAGCATAAACTTAAAATTTCTGTTATTTGCTGACTTCAGACTGAGAGGAGGAGAGTGCACATGTTTACTTGATTGTTGTTCCTGAAAATTACTCTGATTTAGGCTGGGTACACACCAAAAGATAATCGGGCTGATTTTGGGCCAATTTTTCCCCTTCCGACAATCCTAGCTATGTCCCGACTATCTTGGCGGTTCTACAGATTATTTTATCAGATTCTCCCTTGGTGTGAGGTGTGTTAAGAGTGTACGAACCTGATCGGAAGAACGTCGGAGGCGCCCCGATCGCGAGTCATAAATATCCAACATATTGAAAATTTAAAAATCCTGATGTGTGTGGGGATCCCCGAGGACAAACGCGCGCACGTTCTGAAGATTATCACGTGAAACGAAACAATATCCAATCAGAAAGCGAGATGATTGGTGACCAGATGAGAATGGGTGAAATTCGGGACGGGGTGCTCCCGGTACATTGAGTGTCAATGAACATTAACACATGTGAAAATCAAAACACAACACTAAAATTAACTATTTTTGTTCATGAAGTCGCCTGTCTCTTATTATGGAAAATATAGCTGTGGATAGGTAAGTCATGATCTTTTACCTAATTTTTATATTTATTTTATTCAGTGCAGTGTCACATCTGTCTGCACAACGCGCGTCAGATCTGCCTGAAGCTACACTTTTCCTCTACTCGCGACATGTCACTTCCACTGACCACAAGAAAACAAAAAGGTGAAAAGAGCACGACGAGTGTAACAACGCTGTTGACATGTACAGATAACCTGCAACCCCTGCTGGAGAAAGAGAACTATACAACGATTAGTATTTAATGTTTAATTAGGCTATAATCAAAACTCATGTTAGGTCTAATTTTCAGGACAACCCCGAAAGGGGTCAGGAAGCTGCTCGTAATTCGGGACTGTCCCGGATTTTTCGGAACGCCTGGTCACCCTAAAGCATGAAGCATGCATAAAGCACAAGAAACGCAGTCATGGCGTAGATTTTGTGAGATTTCCTGTGTTCACAGTCTAGACTTGGGTTGAAAATCTGTTCGTGTGTAGTGTGCTGTCTTTGTCACATCAAAGACACAGGAGCAAAACGGTTAAATCTAGGACTTTTTCTCCTCGTGTTTGTGGTCTATCACATTTTGAAAATCTTATGAGATGTAAAAAATCCTTTGGTGTGTACCCAGCCTTAGTTTTTTTCTCGTCTTGTGCTGAGAAGGATAGTCCCCCTTTGTCCTCTTGATGAAAAAAAGTTTGAAGCTAGGCCACCCAATAACCCCCAAACCTCTCTCCACAATATTAAGAAAACTTGCCAAAATAGTCAATAAGTTCTAGTACAAAAAACTACTCTGGAAACATTCAAAAATCAGTGAGAATTTTTATTCTATTAAAAGACACAAACCCGAATTACATCCAATCAGGATGAACATCTAAGTGCACAGTTAGTGAACACCGCCTTTTATATTCAGTCTCTCTTTAGGTGGGAAATCTACTTATGTGCCATTTGAATGCACTAATCCTTAAATTCACCATTAGAACCTCCAGAAGGTAGAATCGTATTCTTTTAAAGACATTCATGCATCATTTGACACCATTTAATCTTAAACTTAACAAATAAGGAGGAGATTTGTAGGAATCGGGTCCAGTGGGCCTGTAGTGGGACGGCTACGGGTCAGGAGTTCTGATACTTTGCTCTCTATGAGAGGAGTAAACGAGGAGAGTGAAACGCCATTGTCCAGGGAGGGCAGAGGAAAGGATGTAGTAGGACTGCTACATGTTAGCCTTGGTGTTCAGCCTTTTGCGTCATTTCCTGAGGGAGATGGAGAGAAACATGTCAGGACTGCTACATGGTAGGTTTTCTTGTGTTGTGCTCACACAGTGGGAGCCACGGGTAGGACTGATTCAGGCAAGCAGACTTGGTGGATAGAGGATACAGGCTATCCAGACATGAGCTCTGTGTAGAGTACAGAGATTGTGCGGCATTATTGACCTCGAGTGACAAGAACAAGGTTGAGCACCTTGCCAGTTTTGTGGGTCGGGGACCTGAGAACCCGTGTTAGATCATAGGACTGAATCAGAGACAGGACCTCTGCTGAGTTTGACTTGTCTAAGTGAATGTTGATGTCACCGAGGAAAGTAACGGACAGCCAAGCTCTGGCATTGAAGACAGCAGTGTGTCTAGCTCATCCACAAAGTTGCCCGTTTGTCCTGGTGGACGGTATACGACAATCGCAGAGACCTTTACCTACAAATGCCTACATTTTATCAAAATATATTTTATTATTAAATTAATGATAAGGTGTTATATAACCTATTGATGCTTCAGATTTAACTCCTACATGTCACTATATAGTCATAAGTCACAGGAGCTCTGACAGTAATGTGACACAAAAAAGAAAATGAACATGTGACTTACGTTAAGTTTAAGTTATTCGTTTGGTAATAATGAACACAAAGACAGCAATTCCAAGAGTAATGATGATGCCCCAGATGCAATGCCAACAACATTGATCCATGAAGACATCTACAGCTAAAATGACACAACAAAGAACAGCATGATACTTTTACATCAAACCAGACTTCAGCTATTTAAAACATTGACAACATGTTTAATTTCTACAGAACTCTTTCTAACCTGGATGTGAGTCTCTCTGGTCTGGTTGATGTCCTTCTGTTGGACTCTACAGGTGAAGCTTTTACTGTGTCTCTTCTCCACAGTCACTCTGCTGCTGACAGTTAGTTATAGAGGTTATCAGGACCTCTGACTGTCTCTGTAGGTCGAGCAGAGAGGAGGTTTCCCTCACCGTCCAGCCAGAACACCTCAGGCTCTGGATACCAGCCTTCAGACTCACACTGAAACACCACACTGTCACTGTTATCTGAGACAACCTGTATGATGGGCGAGGAGACAACCCCATGAGGACGAGAGAAGTACAGTGGGCTTACGTCAAAACACTTGTAATACATAAAATGTCACTATTTTGTATCATTGTTAAACTATATTAAAACACTTTTTAGGGAAAAGGTTTACTTTTACCATGTTGAATGTATTTACTACCTCATAAAACATTTACAGTCTTCTTCTCTGCACTGTTGCCCTTTATAGTAAATCATCACTATCAGCTGTTGTAATGTGGAAGTTGAAGTCAAACTGTGGTGGGTTTGACTGCTGTTAGTTTATTTTATCAATGTTTATCAGTATTCTTGTACTGAAATATTTGCAATAAACTCTTTTGCCACCCCCGAGAATTTTTTGTGTCTTATTTTATATTTTTCTTCTAGTTAAAGATGCTGAAAGGTGTGATTTCTGATCCATCATCATGGAAGAACTTTCATATATAAAAGTCCGGCAATGCTCTGTGAAATACATTTGAACAAAGCCGTTTACATGAAGCTTTTCTTTTGGAGATTGAAATGAAAGCCAGCTGAGTTTAATTATTTCAGTCAGTGAAATTAATCATTTAAATGTTAAGCACAACCTTCATTAGGTAAAACTGTAAAGTGTAATCTTTCTTTGTGATAGAATGTATTTGTGTGGTGCTTGTAATATGGTTTTAGCTGTTGATTCTACTTTTGAGATGGAGAGTAGATGGTTTCATATTGTATAAGATTTCAGTGATTTTTTTAAACAATGACATGTACATACTGTACATGAGAAAGACAATGACAATATTACAGAGACCTCCAACTATAATGCAGCACCCAAAGGAAAACCCTGTGTTGATTAAATGTTAACAAGCAATATCCAAGGTGTTATTTAGAAAAATAAAATAGCTGAACATGCTTGCATTATTCAAAATGTATGTCTGTAAGATAAATTCCAGTTGTACTTAAGAAAAAATTTCAAGATTTCAAAAAGTGTCCAATAAAGTATTTGCACCGACTGTGTGCCTGTAACTTGTAACATAATGTCATACATTTACATAATTAAGTGTTGGTCAGTTGATTTATTTTAAAAGGACTGTAACATCTTAAAAGGATGAAATAGGCTTTTCCTTTAGTAAAAAGGCAGTTTTCCTTCCCAAACCTGTGACTTTAGTTGAGTAGCGAGTGCCAATCAGTAGTCACCAGGTGCACTCAATTAACTTCAAACCACCACCCACTCCATTTCAAGAGGCTATATCTTTGTCTGGGTGTTCAGCAGCTCCAGGAGGGCCTTGACATTGATTCATGGCTGGTGTCAGAGTAGAGCTGCTGGTGGTCCTGACTGTGACTCTGCTGGCTTCAGTAGAGGGATGGACGCGGATCAAGAAAATTCAACGTACCTCGCCAGGTAAACAACCACCACTGACACAGCACTGATGATAAGCATGTGGTCACTGAAAGCAGGTTCTTGCAAATGTCTTCTTTCACATAAACCTGTACACACCTGTTTACAAATAGACCATTATGTCATTTATGAGGGATAGTAACACACAGACATTGCTTTGTAACTGTCATTTACAAAGTCACGGACTTTATGATTGTAGGTATGTGAACAAAATCTTCAATGTGGTTGAATGCTAAAACAAATTGTACAGATGGAAATACCTTGAAATATCATTAAATGATAACAAGACCAGGTTTATAGGTTCAATAATTGCAAAACACTGGTCATTCAAAAGCCAAAAGTAGTCACTTTATATTGTCCTGTTTTCCCCTGAAGTCAAAGCAAAAGGTGTGACTCTATGGCATGGCTGTAACACACTCTGCTTCCTGCTTATGTTCTTAGTCAATTGAAAGCAGACTTTGCAGGCAATAAACTCCCAAGGTGGTTGTTCAGGGTCATTGAAATGTTGTTCTCTAGTAGTTTAGCAATTAAATGAAATGTCTATTACAGTTTAAAGAATGTTTATACTTGCTTTCAGCAAAAAATGAGACAATTTTGTGACTAAACTTTAGTGCGCTCACAATGCCAGTATCTCAACAGAACAGAGACTGGAAACAAGGAGCTATCTATGGTTCTTCCCGGTGGTGTAATCAATCAGAACCTGGAAGTTCTGCAAAAAACAAGCCAACAGGAATGATTTTTCTCAACACTGCAAGACTCCTGAGGGAAAAACCAGAGTTAACGTCCATCAGAACCAAGATGGCAGCCGCGATAGTGGAGATTGGCGCGTACCTAATTTTAGCCTATGTTTCCATCGATCAAGCATGGATGACCTGAGATGTATGCGTTTCAGTCCACTCTAGCAACTGCTTAGTCACAAAGACTGGAAGAAACTATTTGGCTGGGCTGTCTACGTCGGTTTGACAGGAAATGGCTGAATTCTGTCAATGACTGCAATTTGTGACACTGTTACCAATTACCTCTTCCCTCCAGATGACCGCAGGGAGGACGACAATGGTGAAGATGCAGTTCTTGAGGATTCATTACTTCAAGTTGAAGGTGCCGCCACCACCAGTGGAAACTTCTACAATTTTGCTAACCATAGAGACCAGATTGACGCAGTAGATTCTAGTCCAAGAACTTGGCGCAGAGGTACTGATGGTTTCCGGATGGAATTTGACAATATCGCTTCAAGGAGCCAGACGAGCAGTACCAGTCAGCGTCGGTCTGGGCTAGATGTGGTTTGCAGTGACGTTGGCTTTCAAATTACTCTGCCGAAAGGTTCATTAAGTGAAGTTAAAGTTGTGGGTATGTACTTGACTTTGCTGCCTATTTAAAATCACTTTAATTTTGATGAATACATGTTGTCAATTTACTAGGCTTTCGCTTCGTTCATCAGGCTCAAAGGACCTGCTGTCTGTCCTGGATGCTCCAGAGTCTTGTGGTTTTGAAGTGAACCCTGTGACTAACACCTTGGCTGTACCATTTACAGGCTGCTATGTAAAACAGGTAGGGTTCTCAATGTACTGTGAAGTAATGGCCTTGGGTCTGGTCTTTTTTTTTAAAATTTTATTAATTTTTAAAAAATGGTTGTGTGTAGTGTTGCATGTCTTGAATTGAGTTCTTTTTTCCAAAAAGCTCTCTATGACCAATTGCAGAGTGACCGCTACAGCCTGCAGTTGTTGTACGTCAACAAGTTGGATCAGACACAAGTTGCTACCGTATCTTGTGAGAGAAGTCTGAAGACTGAACCTCGCATATTTCCTCGCTCCAGTGGCCAATCCCTCCCAAGTTAA